>JANHFJ010001339.1:235555-246045 GCA_032468195.1 Cerberus rynchops | reverse complement strand
GTGGGGTGGCGGCGGGGGGCGCCGGCGTGGGATGGCAGCGGGGGGGCGCAGCTCCACAGCAGCTCTTCTCCCGCTGCCCAGGTGCTTCTGATGGGGAAAAGCTGCTCCGACAAGACGAGCATGCGCTCCATCGTGGGATTTCTAAGCGCGATGGAGTGCATGCTCGTCTTGCCGGAGCCACTTTTCCCCATTTGCCCGGACATGTCCACTTTTTACGTCCAGTCCGGGGCACACACACACACACACACACACACACACACACACACACACATCTAAAATATAACAGTGTACTTTTCTGTTGAAAAACCATGAGGCAATAAAAATTCTGCAGGTACAATGGAATGTACCAGTCTAAAATATTGCACTGATCCAGAATATCTGAGACTAATTCTGGACCTCAAACTTACCTTTAGGAATCACTGTTTTAACACCAAACATAAAATATTTGCTATGAACAACATTCTGAGAAAAATAACTGAGCACAAGATGAGGCACCCAACCACACACATTAAGAACGTCCACAATAGCCCTGTGTTACATTGTGGGTGAATATGCTAACTATATTTAGTATCGATCAAAACATGTAAAACAAGTGGCCCTAAATGAAATAGCAAGACTATTCATGGAGGTGTCTAAAACCAGCCCAAATACAAAAGGTGTATTACCTAGCTGTTATCCCCCTCCAAAATTCTGCCAGGAAGTGCTACGCAGAATGAGTGGGTTAAAACAATGTCTGCAGAAACACACTTATTATATGACCATCAACCTCCAAGAGCAAGACTGCAATTAAAGATCAGTTTTTTCAAAATGTCCACCCTTCTTAACAAGCAGCCACTATACAGACCACCCTGGAACAATGGAAAGTAAGTCAGGAGCTACCAGGCAATTGTCGCCTGGTCAAGAATAACTTCAGCCTGAATGAGAGTCACTAAATAGACTGCATTTTGGGGAGGAAAATGAAAGGGCAATCTAAGAAAATGGGGCTTCCAATACAAGATATTCTGGGACTGTGGAGAAGAACAATTCAGCTCACGTATGCTACGATGCATACAATGTCCACGTAAATGGAGGAAGACCTCATGCTGGGGAGAGAAAATGCAATCAATGTGCAATACTGGGAAAATGTCAATTTAATTTTAAACTTACTTTGTTACATACTTTTTACATGGCTATATTTTTATTTTATAGCTCTCTTATTTGCTCAGGGTTGAATGTTGTGTGTTTATATCTCAAAGGTGCTTCTGACATGAATAAAGATCATCATCTAATCTATTTTTTTGCCAACCAAAACAGCTGTTTTCATCTCTGCCTAAAGAGATTGTCCTTAATGAAAGTTTATGGTATAAAAGACATGGCATAGGAAGAAAAAGGGAATAAAGAGAGATAGGAAAAAAAGAAATTATAAATAATGATAGCTGGATTATTTTAGAAGGGATAAGATAAGACAAACCAGAATTTGCAGCATCCTTGAGAGTGCTCAGCCTTGGAGTTGGCAGTCCTATATCTGCCACCAGAGCCACTTCCTCCAAGATTTCACAATTTCCTAGTAAAAGGGAAAGCCTTAAAGGTAGACACCAGTTGTGCTGCTTGTGCATAGTGCAAAAGAATTAAGTAGACAGTATAATCACGGGAGAATTTGAGTGATATGGCCTATTGCCATATTTCAGCCTGCAACTCCATAATTGTATTCTGAACCAAGTGAAGCCTTCATGATGTCTTCAAGGACATTAAAGTAATTGTTGCTGGAGATTAATGATGTATGGTGAATAATGGGAAGAGAAGAGGACAGGCCACAGCTGGTTTACCCAGTGAAGTTGGCAAAAAAATGTTCCTGGCCATTGGCATCAGTACAGAATCAAGCATCAAATCCAGATCAGAAGCAACTCTACGTTACATACTTGATCAGCAGAAATAATGGTCCTTCTCTTGTACTGCAAGTATTCTCAGTTTTATTGCCAGATTTGCTAATTGTCAACAGTTCTGAGAAAAACTGAGTATGGCATTAAAATACAATGAGCTGAATGAAAATGAAATGGAATGCATCTTGATTATTTTTCCCCATTTAAATAACCATTTGAAAAGAGCCTGATCAAAATTGTGTCATGTGGGAAGGGAGTGATCACAGTTTCTGTTTCTTCATAGGTCAGATGAAAAATGCCCCAAAGCTGCAATTAGTTCCTATAGGAATAGACTAGTATCATGAGTAGTCAGAGTATCCAGGAGCAATTTTCATCAGAACCACACTGGGATAGAAAGAATCAACCCCCCACCTCTGCATCATTGTCTCAGTCCTTCCTTCATGATGATTATTTTTTTAAAAAATCAAGATTTTTTGTTAACTTATGGGATCTCACTCTGCCTACTAAATCAGGCACAGAAGTATTAAAGCTCCTACTCTGAACTGAATGTAAGCTGAATATTATTAGCAAACTGAAGATAAATGGATTGCTTTGATAATATGTGAGAGGCTAAACCAAGTATAAAATGAAAAATGTAAAACTGACAGATGATACCTTCTTCAAAGAAGCTCATGTTTTTGCTGTTGTAAGATGTTATTTATGATGATTAACAATAGTCACCATGGCCCCATAATTTCCCAAATAGCCTTCATTAATGCATCAGGCATTCAGGAACAGATAAGAGAACAATGCTGGCAATCAACCAGTGTTTATAACAGTATTTCATTATCTTATGACTTTAGTAAACAGAGGAGTTAATTAACAATGGTAACACTGCACCAGATTCCAAATCACTTTTGATTTTATGACAGTGGCATCAGGTAATCATCATGTGACAAGTTTCTGTCACAGAAATGCTGCTTAAATGTACCCCATGGCATGCAGCTGTCTTCAGCATTTTTCTGTCCTATCGAGTCAGCCTGAGGCATCTGGCTAATTCTGCCTAATGATAAGGTTGGTTTGTGCTGAAGTGTTGGTTGGAAAAACATTTCATCGATTTACAGAAAAAGTTGTCTTTTAAGGAACAGCTTGTCCTTCCTATTTTTAATTTGTAGATTTGCAAAACTCACAACACAGAGCGTGATTTATCATGGAAATATTAAAATGCTTCAGTTTTTATTACTGGTTTCATATTTAATCTGTTTCAAAATTTTTGGTTTTTGAAAAAACTGTAGTGTGATAGCTTTGAAATCAGTCTCAATGTTTTGGTTGTATAGCAGTTGGGCGGACATCTTGATTTAATGTGGAAAAGAAAATTTCTGGGTTGAAGGGTTGACAGTAATTATTCTGTCATCATTTTCACCCACTTTACATGCACACATACACACAGTGCAAAACTATCCTCTATTCAGAAAGCAAACACTTAGCTGAATAAAGGTTCTTTTTCTTTTAAAAAATACATATATAATACAAAAGGAAATGATGAAACAAGTACACTGATCAAATTCCAAGATTTTTAGACCAAATTATACAATTAGATGTCCTGATGGATCATTGTTTCAGAGGTATTTTTCTACCAAACAGAGAATGATCAAAGGTAGGCAAAAAAGTAGTGGGAGAGGAAAGGGCTAACTTCCTGTTGGTCATTGAGTTTCCTATTGGAAGCATGGGAAATCCCCTTCCCTTCCCTTCTATTCCAAGTTAAAGGTCAGGACAATGAGAATTTTAATAGTATATAGATACGGTATATATCAGAGGTGAAATTCATCTGGTTCAGACTGGTTCATGCGAACTGGTAACAGAAATTTGACTAGTTCAGACAATCTGCAAATTCTACCTTTGGCTGGCCCTGCCCCCACACAGTCGACACTTGGTTCCACCTGGCAGCTCCCTCTCCCGCTCACCCCACCTGCCTACTCACCCCACCCCATTATTTACGCTGTATATAAAGCAATCTTTTGAATCTGGAGAATGTCCAGGGAATTTGAGAGCTGAAGATCAGTCCACTTAGAAAGGGTATAAAATTGGGGAAAGTTGAAATAATATCTCAGTTTTTGTGAAATTATGAAAAAGTGAAAAACAGCATGCAAAATACACTGACTCTTCAATCACATTTTCTTCTCCTGGTTTTGATGAGAATGCTCTACACTTTGAAAAAAGTATTTTTTTAAAAAACACTGTCCTTTGCCTCCATAAGATAAAACTAATTTTTTAAAACAACTTTGTCCTACCCTCTTAAAGTGAGAAGCCTTTCAGCTCGCACACTTTGAAAGTGACAGTGCTTTTCAGCTAATCCAAAGTGTAGGAAGGAGGAATGTTTGGGTGGGAAGATCATTAGTTTCAAGCTCAGCTAGAAACAACACATGACAGGTCCTCCCTGAAGAGATGTCGAAAACTGAGAGTCAATTGTGAAAGTAGTCATTTGGCAAGCAAGCAGGTCCACAGATTTGATGTCTTTAAGGTTCCAAGAACAGCCACAAACAAAGATGACATATGCATGCTTAGAAAGTCGCCCACAGTGCAGAGGCAGCCAAATGAAACGTGAAGAAGATATCAAAAGTCTTTTTTAACCCCATCCCCCCACGTCCATCTGTTGAGCCGACAATGCTATTTCTGCAAATAGATTAAAGCTGAGGAGTGAATATTTTAATGTTTATAGGACAGTTGAGTTATTCTGGGCTGATTTCAATTCTGTCACTTGAAGACTATCGTTCTTTCAAGTTGCAATCCTCTAGAAGTCAGTCTTTGGGGACTGAATGGAACTTATTGCAAAGTGGAAATGGGAAGGAAAATGCTGTAGGATCTCAAAATGCTTTGCAAGCTTGTTGTGATGTTGAACAAGTCAATCAGATAAGTTGCAAGTCAACCAATATTGCCTATAATATAATTTTCTTCATAATTTTCAGAACTGGTGACCTTTAAGCCTGGATTAATAAATTACTTAAATGCCTACATATTCTAGGCTGCATCATGTCTATTGAGTCTTTTCTTTTCAGATTATGCTTTCCATTGCTAGCTCCGCACGAGTGTGTGAATTATTGTAATGGTGGAAAATTGATCAAAAACATTAAAAGAAGAGTGGGAGAAACTAACATACTAATTTAGGAACTCTGGCAGAAGATCAATGGTGAATCAACCCCAAAGAAAGGTCACACAGAAAAGGTCAGTTGTATAAATAGTTCCCAATTTCTAGAAATAGAATGATTCCCATGTTCTGCAAGAGGAATGACACTGATACAAGCGGGGGGGGGGGGGAGCACCTATTTAAAAACCGTGTACCTGAAAGAGGGATGCTTTTTCAGATTTAGGAAAGGAGGAAGCTCAAATACTGTGAAAGTCATGAAACAGAGGTGAGAGATCTGTCTGCAATATGCATTCAACTTAGGTTGCCAATTTCTAGTCTTCCAACCTGAAAACCCAAGGATGCTTCCAAGCTTCCTGGATCACCCTTCTCAGATGTCTCAAGAGTACTAGGAATCACATAAATAGTTGCTAATACAATATCTTACCATACAATTGCACTTGTTTCACATACAAGTAAGGTCACACTCAAAATCCTACAAGCTAGACTTCAGCAATATGTGAACCAAGAATTACCAGTTTTTAAAGACACAGAGGAACTAAAGACCAAATTACCAACATTTGCAGGATTATAGAGAAAACAAGGGAGTTCCTGAAAAACATCTGCCTCGTTGACTATGCTAAAGGCTATGATTGTGTAGATCACAACAAATTGTGGCAAGTTTTATAAGAGATGGGAGTATCGGACCACCTTACCTGTCTCCTGAAAAACCTGTATGTAGGCCAATAAGCAATAGTTAAAACCAAACATGGAACAACTGATTGATTCAAAATAGGGAAAGCAACAGGACAAGCTGTGCATTGTCACTCTGCTTATTTAACTTATATGCAAAATATATCATATAAAATGCCAAGCAGGATGAATCACAAGCTGGAATTAAGATTGCCAACAGAAATATCGACAACCGCAGATATGGAGACAGTACCAGTCTAACGGCAGAAAGTGAAGAGGAGCTAAAGACCTCTTGATAATATTGAAAGAGGAAAGTACAAAAGTTGGTTCAAAAATCAACATTTTTTAAAAAATAAAGCATGGTATCACTTCCTGGTAACTAGAAGGGAAAGAAGTGGAAGCAGATTTTATTTTCTTGGGTTCCAAGATCACTGCAAAATGGCAACTGCAGTCATGAAATTAAAAGACGTTTGCTTCTTGGGAGGAAAGCTATGAGAAACCTAGACCATATTTAACCATATTAAAAAGGAGATATATCACCTTGCTGACAAAGGTTTGTACAGTCAAAGCTATGGTTTCCCCAGTTGTGATGTAAGATGTGGTCCATAAGGAAGGTTGAGGCTGAAGAGTTGATGCTTTCAAATTATGGGGTTGGAGAGTCCCTTGGATTGCAAGGAGATCAGATCAGTCAATCCTAAAGGAAATCAACCCTGGCTGTTCTTTGGAAGGACAGATACTGAAACTGAAGTTCAAATACTTTGGCCACCAAATGAGAAGAGATGAGTCATTAGAAAAGACCCTGATATTGGGAAAGATTAAAGGTAAAAGGAGAAAGGGATGAGATAGTTAGTGTCATGAATTTGACCAAACTCTGGGAGACAGTGCGGATAGGGGAGCTTGGGATGCTATGGTCCATGGGATCATGATGAGTTAGACACGGCTTGACAATTGAACAACAATTTAATATCTAATGATGTATAATTCTTTGCTATTATTTCTTTTCTTTGTTTTCTGTTATTAATTGGCAATTGAGGAAATACATCATTTGCCTTACCAAAGCATTTCACGTTGCCTTCATCTATACACCTAGTTGCTCACAGAAGCTTTAGTACATGGGCCAGGAATGCAGAGAAGCCTCTTCTCCAATCTCCAAAGTTATTGGAAACTTTGGTTGAGATAACGGAGAAGGCAAAGCCAACATGTCTGCTTTGAATCACTTTTAGAAGTAGTAAAGATCACCTAAAACTTCGGTGAAAGAAATAGGCCTTTGAAGAGGCCTGTTTGTGACACTGTCTGCCTCTGTCCCTAAAATGATTCTTATACAACCAGACAGAAAGCCTGGACAGAAACAAGGGTGCCTGAAGTAGGGGATTCAGAATGGGTGTTGTTAGGTTTGGAAAGGAAGAGATGCAGGCAGGGAGTTGTATAGAATCCTTTATTCAACTCTGCTAGCTTCTAACAACATGCTGCTGGACAACAGTCCCTTTTATAGGGAACTGTCAGCCAGCAGCCAATCAGATTAAAGTATTTTCCCGCGGTTGCAGGCTTGCATTATGTAACTTAATGCTTCTGCGCATGGGCGGAACAACAGGTGTCTACTCTTATTTTCCCCCCAATTATCTGGAAGAACGATGTGGCTAATTGAAGTCTAATTACATTCATCCTGTTCTATCAGCTGTCTCATCCCATTGGATCTGCCATTTGAGACTTAGGGTGATGGATACATAGCCATCACAGAACTTGTCCAAAAGGGAAAGACTCTTGTACTACACACCTCACCCTAAGAAAAATCTAGATTTAACTCCACAGTTCCTAGAGTCCTTCTGGTTTAACTGAAAGCTGACATTTTAGACTACTGAAGTTTCTAATATTGCCTTGGAGGCTATATTTCTACAGAGGTATCCTTCATGTAGAACGTGGTGAGACAACTATATGCTGCCATCCCACTTATCTCACTATAATTCTTAGGATCTCATGCATTCCAATTTCAAAAGCAGAATACATATACATATAATATACAGTATGTATAATATAATATATATAATATAATACATAATATATAATTTTTATAATTTTTAATTTGATAGAATCAACCACTTAACTTAATTCCTTTAATTTGTTTTTAATTAATATTTATTTTATTTCTGTGTTTAGTTGGTTGTACACCGCCCCAAGTCTCTTCTCAGGAGAGAGGCGGTATATAAATTTAATTAATAATAATATTTTCTATAACACTTTTTATAACTTCAGCACAATAGAAAATCATCAGTGAAAAAGTTCTCATAGCACCATCTTTATTTCAGGAGAGTAATCATTTAATCATGTTTGCATTTTTTGTAGCTGACATTACAGTATTTAGATATTTGTCAGAAAAATATACTTTGATGATATTGTAATGTTGGTAAGGTGGAACACTATTTTGTAATGAAGGAATCCTATCAATCTCTTGCATCTGATTCTCTAACAATTTCACTTGGTTCTAAACTTATTCATTCTGAGGATATACCATGTGTTCCAACAAGTACAAATACTGTTGGAAGAATGGGAATGCCTGGACAAAATGCATGTGTGCACCTTCAAGTCATTGTTGAGTCCTGGCAATTGCCCAGTCTACTCCTTGAAAATCTCTTGGCAAAATTTCAGAACTTGCTTGTTATTACCTGCTTTTTAGAGCTGAGAAAAGATGATTGGCCCAACATCACCCAGCTGGCTTCGTGTCTAAATCAGGTTTAGAACTGACCATCTTCTAATTTCTAGCCTGGTGCCTTCACCACCATACCAGACTGGCTCTGGACAAAACTTTACACTGGAATCGGGAGCTTGCTTGATTCTTCTTAAAAATATCAAGATTAAAGACAAGATGGCTTTACCATCTGGCATGAGGATCTAGCAACTGTGGTGTAGAGCGTATAAGGTGGCTGCATTGCTAGGAAAATTGATTATACTCTTCCACACATTATATTTTTATTGGTTCTTCAAATAGTCTTTATTGTTCTAAATCATTGTTGTTGTTGCATTTCTAATTATTTATATTGTTTTTAACTTTTTATGTTTTGGGGTGAGAAACTCAGAGTAATGGATGTGAGATGGATGGCAAATAAATGTAACAAACAAATAAATGTGGAATTGCTGCTCTCTGAGTTTGCATTACTTTCAGATGTTTCGCTGCTTGACTAGATCACATCATTTTATTTATTTACTAAATAGATTGATGTGGCTGCCAAACTCAAAGACAGTGACTCCAGATAGCATACAATATTAAAATCAACAATATAAAAACCACAAGAGCTTCTAAACCACATCATGGTAGCACAGTCATACTAGCTGCTTGATTGGAGGTGTTGAGGCTGTGGGATGAAGGCCACAGCATGAGGACAACAGGCTTTGGCTGAACCATGCTAAGGCTGAGTGGCTGTGTGTTAGAGCCAGGAATGAGAGACACAGACCGGGAGTAGTATAAAATCCTTTATTCCACTCTGCTAGCTTCTAACAAGGTGCTGCTGGACAGCAGCCCCTTTTATAAGGAACTGTCAGCCAGCAGCCAATCAGATCAAAGTATTTTCCAGTGGCTGGAGGCATGCATTACGTAACCTAATGCTTCTGGTGCATGTGCGGACACAACACCCTTCCCCACCAGGCTGGCACCAACTCTCCACATGGGAGTCAATGCAACAGATGTATTCACTCAGATAGGCTGGGTGGTGCTGCATCCTACCGGATCTGCAAATGCCGCCAGGCATTTCTGCTGCATCTTCACTGGGAGCAGTTGTCTCTGGAGCTCCCTCTGTTTTTTGGTCCTCCGGCAGCTGCTGGGCCTCTGCGGTGGGAGTGGTGTGTCTAGTCTGAGTCCTGGCACCAGGTAGGAGCATGGTTGTTCTATCATTTTCATCTTCCTCTGGTGTTTCTGTTCAATTGTCGCTGAGGCTGAAACTCCCCTCGGCTTGTGTTTCCTTTTCTCTTTCCGTTTCATTGTCTGGTGGCACCTTGGACCTTAATTGGTCTATGTGCCTCCTCCATTCCTCACCCCCCTTGGATTTCCACTATGTACAATCTGGGTCCAGTTTGATTGTTATCAGTCCAGGGACCCAAAGTGTTTTGCCTATGTAATTCCAGGTGAATACTGCCTCCCCCTCTTTGAATTGCCTCAGGTTTCTCATGGTTTCAATGTGTTGCCTGTCTTCATGGTTGGGGTGCAATCAGTCAAGTCCAATTCTTAGTTTTTGGCCCATTAAGAGTTCAGCTGGGCTGTAGGTTGTCACAGCATGTGGGATGATATGTAGTGTGAGGAGCAAAGGTTGATTTTTGATTTAGGTCTCCTTGTCCTAGTCTCCCTAGGGCTTCCTTGGTAGCTTTCACTGTCTGCTCTGCTAAACCATTCCCAGCCGAGTGAAACAGTATGGTGAGTGCATGGCAGATTCCCTTGTTTGCTAGGTATTCTTCAAACTTGGCAGCTGTGAACTGGGCTATTGTGAGAGACCAGTATGTCTGGTAGGTCATAGGTGCAGACTAACTTTTCTAAGGTGTGGATGATAGCTTCTGAGTTGGTCAACTTCATTTTGGTGACTTCTAGCCACTTGGAATAAGCGTCAACTGTTATTAAGATCATGTGTTCCTGTATTGGTCCGGCAAAGTCTATATGGATTTGGGACCATGGTCTTTTGGGATTGTCCCACTGTGTTGGTGTTGTGGCTGTTGGCGCTGGTCTTGACAGCTGGCATGGTTGGCATTTCTTTACCCATTGCTCTATATCCTTGTCGAGGTCTGGCCACCAGATGTAACTTTGAGCTAGAGCTTTCATCCTGACTACCCTTGGGTGTCCATCATGTAGCGTCTACAGC
>JANHFJ010001339.1:168486-182866 GCA_032468195.1 Cerberus rynchops | reverse complement strand
CTGCAAATATTTCATTTTCAAACTACATAACACCACCAGTACTAGCAGGGAGTGGAGTTTGTTCAAAACTGAATGTGAATTCTGAATGGTTTTGCCATATCCCTTAGTGGCCCTGCTGCATACTTCTAAGAGCAATCTATCATCCAGATAAAGACAAGAAATTGGGAAATATTTCCCTACCATATTACATTACATTGTGACATGGGACTTTAATTAATCTTGTGTATGAGAGCAAGTCACGTGAAATGACTTGCAAATCTGATTCTGAGATGTGGAGTTTAGCAGGAAAATCCAAATCTAACCAGACATCTGTAATAATTCCAAGAACCATTTCTATTTTTGCTATTCTACTTTCCACCCCACCCCTGCTTCAATATCTTTTGATGAAGCGATCGTCTCTTGGTTTATTCCAGACGAGTAATTATTTCTTAGCTATATGACAAACTCACAAACTGTTCCTCATATTGTATATATTTTCCTGGTACTGCTAGAGATTGTATTCCAGCCAGCTGCTCATTCTGCTCATTTCCCTCATGATTCACTGGAATTTCTCATTAACTAGTCTTCATTATTATTTGTCCTCTGCAGTGGGGGCTGCTGTGTGTCTGGCTATTTGGCTGTTTGTCTGCCTGCCTCTCCCTCCCTGAATTTGTATTAGAAAAAAATACTTTCACTGATTATTTTCATGGCAGCTTTTCACAGAGACCTCTAAGCTTTCCTCTCATAATGCAATAATGTTCCAATTCTAATGACTTCACTGCTTCAGTAGTTTCAAAGGGTCAGTGCACAGCTGAACAAAGTGTATGCAAGGGCAAGTCCTAGCTATTTGGCTACACTGAAGTAAACTATTAAGAGAACACACTTCGTTGCCTTTAGCTTTTCTTATCCTAGAGCAGTGTGTTGGCTGATGAATTCTGGGATTTGAAGTTCCCACGTTTTAAAATTGCTGAGGAGATTGAGAAACACTGTTCTAGAGACACAGTTTTGTACTATCTACAATGGTTAAATTAACCATAACCATAACCTCCTTTCCGGGAGAATATCACAGCTGTTAAAATAAGTTATCCTGTTGTATCATTACAGACGTTTTGGTGGGTAGAAGCCTCAAATGAGATGAGCAAAAAGTTCTCCCTTATATACTTGAAAAATCTGACTTTTCATCCTTTTTGTGTTTTTAATCACACACACACACACACACACACACACACACACACACACACACCACAACATGCAGTACTGCATCCTGAGATATGACTCAGCTCTAACTGTCTGCATACAATGAGGAAGAGTTGGTGAAATGTCAGAAGTCTTTCTCCAGAGTCTGGAGAAGCTTGTTCAGTCCTGCTTGGAATGTCTGAAGGGAATCCTGACAGACTTTGAAGCCAATCTTTGGAAGAAGTCTTTGGAATTCTTTGGAGAAAATAGGGAGAAATCGTCCTTGATAAAAATAAGAAACTTTTCTGGTTGCTAACATTTATATGACAAAAAAGGGTCAGAAAATATGAAGCACTTCCCTAAAATCAGCCAATGGTTTCCAGAAAGTATGTTACTCTGTTTAACTTTTGTATTTCTTTTCCATATGTTTGGGGAGAGAGGTTGGGAAGTAGAAGGGAACTGACTCCTTTTATAATGGAGATCTCAGCATTAAAAATAAAGCTTTCTGAGAAGTATCCCCTTCTCCCTTTCCTTCCATGGCCTCCAATACGCACCCATTTTCATATGATTGTTTGCCTGTAGGACATGGGAAATGCGTCTGTGGAGACTGTGCCTGCAACCCTGACTGGACTGGAACATATTGCAACTGTACAACTCGGACAGACACCTGCATGTCCAGCAATGGGCTGATGTGCAGTGGGCAAGGCCGTGGATACTGTGCCTGTGGGAAATGTGTCTGTACTCAGCCTGGCTCTTATGGAGATACCTGTGAGAAGTGCCCAACCTGTCCTGATGCCTGTACCATCAAAAAGTGAGTGCCAAATTCTGATCTGGTTTCCTGAGAAAGAAACCAGTTTTTAGGGTTTGAGCCTTAGGACTGACACATTACTCATAATCCTAGGTAATGGTACTTGCAAGCTTCAGGAAAGAAATTGATTTTTATTCAGGCCCAAAAGCTAGCTACTCTTGAACTAATTACAAGATTAGCTCTCTAAATGAAATTTTAAAACACTTTGCAACTTTGGACTTCTGACCAGATTATCTTGGTCTCCACAAACAGCAAAGGAGACTAGGGAGGCTGCCTGTAATATTGCCTATAGCCCTTAGAAGATGCCCCCACATGTTGCCATAATGAAACAAAGATTACCTTTATTCTCAAATAGTCCCAAGCTCTCAGATGCATTATATTTTAGCTGTTATGCTGCTTTTCTCTAACACCAGGGTCTGAAATTCAGGATATTTAGAAGTATTAATGGTTTGGGTTTTCAGACTCAGAGAGTGCACAATACAGTCAAGCCTTCCTCACTTTTTTCCCCCTCCACTGATAATTCAAACTTAGGAAGGGACAAATCCAATGGCAGTGATATAGGTGATGATATACAGCTAGCAAAGTTCCTTGAAATTCAAATGAGCACCACGTACAAGTCCTAAATATTCTGCATTGTCTGATGAGATGTGTGTTACAAACCTGTGTCTTATTTTAGTGTAAGTGATGCTGAAGTGAGCACAGAAAACTTTTCTTGTCAGAATCATTTAGGAATGAGTCTTTTCAGAATCAGAGACATTGAAGCACCTTCCCATTAGTAATATCAGCATTTAATAAGAATCAAGTACCTTCCTAGGATAACCATTATAAGTTAAAATGGCAGTTGATAAATGTCTATGAAGATTTACACCTGATTTTCAAGGATATACTGCATTGACACATGGCATCGGTAGGATCTTGCTGCTTTTGTCAAAAATGAGGAAAACAAAGTTTCACAATTAGGCTGCAAGTCAAACCTTTTCGTATGCAGGTGCAACCATGTGTGCAAAAAAGTAGGCTTTACATTGCAGTGACACAATACTGCCTTCATGCTATACCTCTTGCTCTTTCTGTAAATGTGCCAATAGTGAGCTGTGGCTTAAATGCATAATAAGTGATGATAAGTTGTGGAGACTTTAAACTTTTAAAACTGTTCTGCTAAAAAGATTTACGCTCACGCTTCTCCCTAGATTGGTAATATAAGGGCCTGGAATGAAACTCTCTGCCTGTACTTGACAGGCCAATGGGAACAAAGCTTGCAGAGTCAACCCTCAGATCTTTTTGAAACAAGGACTGCTATTTGCAAATCATTGGGGATCTGGCTATGCTTGTGAATGTCAATATTTGTGAAGAGCAAGAACAAATTGGGGTGCACTTTCTGAATTGTGTTTTATCTGTTTAAATCGGGTTAGATCACATCCCAGGAGCCTTCCAAAGTCTTAACAATCTTAATCAAATTCCCAGCCTGTGATAACATTATTGCTGGCCACTCAGGTAAATTGTCTAAATCCCATCCATAACATTCATGTCAGTGTATCTCCTCCTTGTAGAATTAACTGAAATGTCTTTCCTAGGTTTCTGGTAAAATTGTTTAATTTTTTAAAATTTGATATTAATATTTTTGCTGTCCACCTCACTGCAAAACAACTATATAACAGTAAAACTGTCTGTATTGTCCATAATTCAGATTTTCTATAGTGAGGTACCAAAATAGGGCTGGGAATTTTGTCTGTCTTGTCTGAAAAATTCTGTGCCAATTGTCCTTCAGAATATTTTTTTACCTAGCAGTGAAGCAATTTCTTAAACAAGTTTTTGTTTTACTTAAGAAGATTCTGAGCAGGTAGTACATTATTCTTGTGTCCTTTCCACATGAATAACAGCAATGGTGACCATGTTTTCTTGGCAAAAAGTAAAGGAAAAAACCCAAAAAGGAGGCAAATCTGAAATAATCAAAATTTTAAACTGTTTATAATTGCGTTTCATGAAGGAAAATTCTGGAACAAAATCAAGAAAAAATGTACAAAAATGCATATTCTAATAAAAATATCTAAACTCAGACAGTATAGGTAAATTTATTTTTAAAAGAATTCAATTTCCATATTTTTCACATGAATGTGAAAAATGTATATTGTTGTATCATTTCTACAGTACAAGTTAATTGACCAAAATTAAGGACAAACTTAAGGGGTTTTTTTTGGAGGAAATGATGTAAGGTCATTATAATTACAGTTGCAAAAAGCTTTTTTGGGAGGGAGGGCTTTTCTATTTTTGCTTCAACACATTTAATGTTGAACCCACAATTTAGAGTAAGCTAATGTGGACTAACATAAACGTGTGGGTTTTTTTTGCTGTCTTGCTACATATGGAAACAGGAAGTTCTGCTGAAAGCAAAGAAAGATATGAAGTGCTGGAAATAATACAATCTGCAATTACTTTGTCCATATGGAGGACAACTGTGTCTTTCTGCTGAAAAAAAAAATAAAGTAGATAAAAGATTTCAGCATTAATCTGAGTTCCATGATTCAAACTGTCTGGTTTTTAAAGGGATCTATCTGAGGAAAACATTGTTTTTTTTTCTTTTCTCTTCTCCCTCCCCCACCCTCTCTCTCATAGCTGCCCATTTTATAACCAATACTGGATAGTTTCCAATCAAAAATACAATGATCTGTATTTCTTCTGTTTTAAACTCTTATATCCCTATTGTCACTCTCTACAAAGCTGTACAGAGTTTAAGCTTTCTTTTATCTTTCCCATTTTCTATTTCTACTCCATCAATCTTTACTATTCAGATCACTTTTTCTACTTGCTTATTTCTGGCTAGTTTACTTTTATTCCTGGGCTTTTTGGTTTCTGTTTATTCTGTTTAAACAATCTGTTTATTCTGCCTGCTCGTTCTCTGGCTGGGACTATCAAGCTCTAAAATAGAAATTTTGTTCCCACCACTCCTGGGTTCTGCTGCTTGATAGACAGCTGGGCTGTCCTGATGCTAGGGGAAGGGCTGGGAAGAGGAGAGCAGTGGCAACCTATCTCTCTTCAGTCAGTCAATGATTTTGTTGCTTTTATTGACCAAAATGTGTGTGTGTGGGGGGGGGAGTTTGTTTGCATGAATTAAATCATAATCAGAAATAAAAATCTCTCAAAGTGCATTATTGTAATGCTGCTCCTTGTGTGATACAGAACCTTTCCTGGTGGTAACTGTAAGATCTTTGAAGTGCATCTCTAGACTGGATGTTTAAATGCAGAATGTTTAAATCCTTCCATTACATGTGTCGGCTATAACTTAAACAGAGATTGGCTTGATTGCTGGTCATGTGGTTGCAACAGTGCTTCAGTAGGCACTAGTAACCTGCAACTCTTGTCATCTTGGTTAGGATTGTCTGTTAGGCTTTATTGTCCCTATTGCACACAGATCTGTTCTCCAAGTAATCCATTGGTGCCTCCAGTGCCTTACTATCGTATCTGCTGCCCTTTCATAGGACTTGAGTTGACAGCCAAATTGTGTGAGAAATGGGGTCTGATCACATCACCTGATTCTTACTATGGGTTTTCCCATCCCTTAATTATGCCTGCTGAATCAGAATCATTATCTTATGGGCATTTGTAGGCATGCATTCTTTTTTTTTTATGTCTGTTTATCCTCTGGATGAATCTGAATGCTCATTATTTTCTGTTCTATTTCCTGTTCCATGTCTATCTGCCCTATGTCACGTTCCCCACTGGATTGCATTGGGCTATTATCTGCTCTTTTTAATTGATAGGAAACCGTATCCTGCATGCTGATTCACAGCGTTAATAATCACTGAGTGCTGAATGTTGTCACTTGTTTATTTCTTTTCTTGTTGGTACACATTTTTTAGAATGAATTTGTTGTAGTTACAACTGGAGTCAGCGTAGTTTTTAGTGCCTCTACTTATGAAGATTTTTTTTATTGTTGTTCCTGTTCAAAGTGGAAATGAATTTTAAGAGTGGATCAGAGCTTTTTCATCATCTGTTTCTTCTGTTTCTTCTTTCCCTTCCCTTTTCTACTAAGGCTTTTATTTATAAATAAGGCTGACTGTAGCCCATGTCTTAGCTGAACCTGATAACATCATTTCCTGTTCCATATGTCATCTCCACTGCATTCATGCTTCAGTGAAATAAAAGTATACAGTCATTTGCCAATCTCCTCAGGAAACGAACAATTTCAATGGTAGAGCAAGACATTTAAAAGTTAATACAATTCTTTAGTAGACAGAGCCAAGACATTTCTCTCAGGTTACTATGGTAAATCCTAGAAGACAGGCAAGCACATACAGGTAGCCTTCACTTAACAACTACAATTGGGACTGACAAACCTGTCACAAAGTGACACAATTGTTAAACAAGACACAACCATAAAGGACTTCTGACCTCACTTCTGCCACGACGATCAAGCAAATCATTCACAGTTATTAAGTGAGACATCCTGTGAACATGGCTTATGCCTTCCAGCCTGTTTCTCTGTTGATTCTGCTGGTCAGAAGCCATTTGAGAAGAGCACAAACAGTATTCACAGCACTGCAGAGGTGCTGCAATTGTCCAATAACCAGTTGTAAAATTACTTTTTAAGCACCAAAGAGGGCATATGTTATATCAGGACCACCTGTTTGTTAATGCAAATTTATTATGCCATTTGCCCTGAATTAATACCTGAAATTTGATGATCTATCATTTGATGCTGTTCAAGTGCAGCCTCTGAAGTTATTTTATTTTGAAATGTGTACACTGATTTCAGGAATATGAATTGCCATCTTTGAGTACCAGAAGAGACAAATGAGGGAATATCTCTTTTCATTCTTTATTGCTAACTTTCTTTTATTCCCAACCTAGATTTCCCAGGCCCAGATCTTTTCATTATATTTGCTATAATTCTCCTTCTCCTATAATTTATTCTCCAGTATGTTTTTTTCTACAAGCTCATCTATTTTATTATTGATGTTTATGGGTTGGGGGGAAAGTGAGATAACGTCAGTAAACATTGTTAAGCCAAAAAATCTGAGCTTTACCAATGAATATTGTTTTCCTTTGTTGTTCTTCATTCTTCAGGAATGATAGCTTTTCACCATCCCAGTCTGATAGTGCAAATTATTCAAGAATAAAAAAAGTGCAACTCACGCCAATCTAAATGAAACAGTTCCTCTGTTCGGAGTGGTTCAGAGCTTCCAGTTCTGAGCTTTCTGTGATGTAATTTTTTTTTTTAACTTGGTAGCCATTCTCTATTATATTTCACGTCTTCATTTCAATATACTGTTTCTCTCCCAGGTTTTGCAATGATAAAATTAAATAGATGCTACCTGACCAGAAAAAAAGCACTAAAGTGAGGCAAATAAGTCATGTATGGCAGCAACTGTACTATTTTTTAATTATTGTAACTATTGTGTTAGATATCACAATTTTTTGATTGGGTTATTTTCAATTATTCGAACCAAGAGCCTATGACTCATGGAACAACAACAGCAACAACAATTTGAACTACATATATGGTGCATATTTAGAAGTAATAACTTAATTGTACTATAGCTACATCTAACAATACTGAGAAAGAGAGAAATTGTGGCTACTGCTGTGCAAATGCTATCAGGATCTAATGCACAGATTTCTTGTGTTCTTTCAAAATGTTCTCTAACCAGGTTTGATTAGATAGCTCTTCAAATAAAGAGTGCATCCTCAATATAATAAAATGCATGCCCCATCTAGTCATATGCAACCAGGAAATTAAAAGGTAACAGAGTAAGACATCATAGAGTTGTGAGAGGAGGAGGAGGAGGAGACCCAGGCTAGAGAAAAGACATCACATTTTTGGTTTTATAGGGATGGGACAGGGCAGCAATAATCACTATTGCTCCCTGTTGTCCTTGCTCATGACTCTTTCTTCTGCACAGGGAATGTGTGGAATGCAAAAAGTTTGAGAGAGGAATCCTGAAAGAGCAAGACACCTGCAACCGCAATTGCCGGGATGAGATTGAGTTGGTGCAGGAACTTGGTATGTAAGGTTGTTTTTGGGTTTTTTTGCAAGAACTGTTGTTGTTTTCTTCTAAATTCCTTTCCTCTTCCTCCTCCTCCCATTTTTGACTTGGAAGCTTTCCAGATGATTCAGCTGCTAAGTTAGTTAGTACTCCATTCTTACCATGGAGAGCATTTAGATCTCCAATGACAAAGTCAAGGCTGGGCTGTCAATATTGCCTGCTTGAGATACAGGAAGTCCTTGATTTACAATCATTTGTTTAGCAACTGTGCAAAGCTACCATGAGGCTGAAAAAAGTGAGTTGTGACCTGCCTTTGGACATACAATTGACATAGCATCCCATGGTCACATGATTGCGCTTTAGGTGCTTGGCAAGTGGCATGTACTTATGGGGGTTGCAGTGTCCCAAGATGACACAGTGGCCACTTTTGGCCTTCCCAGTTAGCTTCCACAAACAAAGTCAATGGAGGGAGGGGAGCCAAACTTGCTTAACAACCGAATTATTCATTTAACCACCATGATATTAGAAAGGGTTGTAAAATCAGGCATGGTCACATGAGGACTCACTTGGAAGTTTTACCCCAATTGTGGTTGTATGTTGAGGACTGCCTGTAATGTTGAACACAGTTTCAGCACTATCTACCTAAACAATAAACCATGCATATTTAGGGCTTCTGTCTTATGAAGATTATACCTATGTCTGTTTGTCTGTCTGTCTATCATGTCTATCTATCTATCTCTGTCTCCCTCCCTCCCTACACACACACACACACACACACACACACACCTAATGCCATTTCCAAATTATAGATATTAGACTTCTGGTTGTCGCAATCTAGACTGGAAGCAGTTAAACTCAGAGAATTCATCATTATAGAAAATTAAGGTTTTAACACAAGAATTCAAGCAAGAATTCTATTTTAAATGAGACACCTATAAATAGACAAACTATCACAGCAGAGCTCTGTCTGTTTCCCTTCACTTTTTTATGTAATAAGGAAGGAGGTTTGCCTTTTTCATGAAGGAGGGGCATTTTGCATAGGTAGTTTGTTTTTGGCAATTACTGATTCTTTTTTTAATATTAGAAAACTCTCATCAGCATATCCTTCTTTCTTGTTCATAATTAAGGAAAAATAAAACAGTGATGTCACATCAATTCCCCATAAATGTTAAATTGCACCAGAAATAAGGATTTTTTAAAATAAATAAATGATCTTTTAGCCTTTTATCTTCAGACTTCATAGCTAGTTTAAGACTCACTGTTCCATCAATTCCCACCTCTAGAAGCTATCCAGAAAGATAACATAATATATAGCACCACAGATCACTGAAAACCGAGCAGACTCCACAGGAATTATTATTTTTTAAAAAAAGAGTAAAAATATTTACTAAGCTGCCTTTCTCATAATTTGTGGCTCTGTGTGACATACAAAAGATATTTCTTTTAAAAAAAAGAATACAATGATAACCTACCCCAAACCAACAAAAAGAAAACATAAGCCCCAACAATAAAAATATGCACATACCTTACAGAACAGCTTCATCTACCATCCTGGCCCAAATGCACAGGAGAACCACATCTTTTCATCAACACCAAAAGGCCAAAGGACTCAGGGCTATGAGCATCCTGGGTGAAGCTCACTCCAAAGATCAGGTGCCACCGCAGAGAAGGCATGCCTCCTAGGTCAGACGGGGAACCAGAATATGCCAAGCCTCTGCAGTCTCATGAGATGAGCAGAGTTGACTGGGAGAGATGGCTCCCCAATTTATTTATTCATTTGATTGATTAATAGGCTGCCTAACTCTCAGAGTAACTTTGTCTGAATGATGCCTGGAATATACCTCATAATGGCTTTGTAAGTGGTTCCTACTCAGTCCCTCCCTAGCAATAGGTTGGTCAATTAAATAAGGTCACCAGCCAGTAATATGTGAAAACAATAAGGGTGAAGAAATACTCACTTTTACTGTTTCCATTGCCATGAAACTATCAATAAAGGCTTTTCTCTGTGCTTAATTGAATTCACACTCCATAAGCATGGGAAGGGGGATATACTTTCCAACGTGCAACATTCTGTTAATATAGCTTTACAATAAAATATAATTAGTTCATCTGACTGTTTCCTGTCTAGTCTGCTCCTCAGAGCTGATAAAGGTTGATACCATACCCAAAGCTAGGTGGGCATATTTTAGAAAAGAATACCCCAACTCCCCATGCCCAACAAATAGATCTTGGTAGAACATACCAAGTTGGTCCCTTCTGTGATTAAGTTGTGGATAGGCTAAGCTTTATTACAGGCTGTCTTGGCATTGAAGAGCAGCAGCCAGAAACCAGAATCACCTAAAATCTAATGACGGGATACCAGGGCAGTACGTAGGTGGCTGGTACATGGATCTGGCAGCCATCCAAATACATTTGTTGTTATCTTCCAACAAAAGGTTATTCATTAAGACAACTCCAGCAACTTCCATGCTAGAATCCAGCCTGCAACAGCTGGTAATGGATCCAGATAAATGATTTAGTCTACAAGAAAATGCCTGAGAAGCCTACTAAAAATAAAATAGTACAAATTAGCTGATAAAGATTAAAATAAAAGGAGGCTGTTTCAAGAAGTAAATTTATATGCATTTTAACTGCCTGTTGGAAGCAGTCAATCAGTCCCCTTCAGCTACATGTAATTAGTCAAGAAAGGTTTTAAAAGTCAGGAATTAAGTCACAGTTTTGCAGCAGTCAAGAATAAAATACCCCCCCCCCCCAAAGGGTGAAATGTTTATATTCTGGACATATTATTGGATTAAATAAATAATGGTGTGACATTTTGCTTGTGGCAGATATGCATGATTTTTTTCTTCAGATATATCATTGCCCACTTATTGAAGGTTCCTTAATAATGCCTTACTCTGTGTACCCATATTAAGACCAGAATTATTGAGAAAATGCTGTTAGAAAATATTACTGTATAAGGATGAAAGGAGGTTGGTGAAGCATTCACAATTATTGTTGCTGGAAAGTAGACTAAATAATGAATATAATTTGTTGAGAATTTTGCTCTACTCTTCTTTCATTTTTAGTCTGCTTTTTGGAAAACCAGAAAGCTATCCTAGCTTTGCAGAACAGAAGAAGAAATTCAGGTTGATCCTATTAAGTCAGCTTCATATTTTGCAGCAAAACTGGAACTTTGATATTAGTATCAATCATGTTGACTATTCCAATAGCACCCAGGAATATATTTGGATTTAATTGGCCTACAGGTGAAGCATCCTAATGGGCCCATCACTTTGGAAGGAGTAAATGATGGCTGAAGATCTGCAACTCGAGAAGGGTTTTAAAAGAAATTCTTCTATATTTTCACATTTCTTTTGAGAATAGCAGATACAAAATGTGATGTGCCACATGGATCAATGTTAATGGACACATGTCTGGCAAAACAGGCTTTACATAGATGGTGAGATTTGTCAGAGTCACCCTGTTTCTTTAACACCCCTGGTGACATCTCTAGATCTAAATGCTAACAATTTCTTGAATAGTGTCAAGGAACTAAATGTTCTTTCCTTTGTCCTCTTCTGCAGGAGACAAAGGGAAAGATGCTGTGAATTGTACATACAAGGATGAGAATGACTGTGTAGTGTACTTCCAATATTATGAGGACTCCAGTGGCAAATCTATCCTTTATGTTATTGAGGAACCAGGTGAGTGTCAAGGGCCTCTAAAATAAATCTTTATTTTGGATGACCAGTTGATACTTTGAAAGATGAGAAATGCCAGAACTCAGCTTGGTATTTCGTATTAATTTGAAATGTATGGGAAAGATGATTATAGTGACAAGTGACATTCTTAAATTCATGCTTAGAGGTACTTTATTTGAGAACAATATATGGCTATGGAAACACCCATATTCTAAATGAGACATGGGATGAAATACCTTGGATTTCAGTACCTTTAAAACTAATTATGGACATAATTATACACTCTCAGCATGAATATAAAAACCAAAAGTGGTTCATATTATAATAAGATAAGAGCTAGTTGACATCCTACCTTCCTTTTTCCAGACCCAACTTTCACCAGGTCCATCCCCATTTTCACTGGGGCAGGGACTTTCAGAGATTTTTAGAGATGAAAAAGAAAGGTGCTGGTCTTTAGATGGGCAGTTATTTGTGTATGAAATGAGTTTTAAAAGACAGGGAGGAAAGATCCTTGCTATCTCTTTAGAAATTAGTAAACTCACAATTATCCATTCAGACTTTTTTTTATAAGGCACATAATCATGTGAAAACAATATAGGAATTGTTCATAAATTAATATATACAAAAGGATTAGGAAGAGCAAAAGGATTAGGAAGAGACAAATCCAATCATCCTTAATTATGACCAACCAATTCAGAAAGAGATTATCGCTAGAAATTTTTGGAAGGTCCTATTTTCCCTTAGCCTAGGGCAGCAAGGTAGGTCAATGACAATGAGGCAAACTCATTCCCCAACCTTAACTCATATTGAAAAAAAAAAAATCTGAATGATGCTTTAAACAAAATTTACCTAAGTAGTATGTCTGAGTTAAATAATTCATAAAGATGGCAGGATTTCTTATTGCAACATTATTTTAGTTCAACATGAATATAGTTCTGACTAAAGAGCAGTGATTCAATCTGGCAACTTTCAGTTCAGAATTAAAAACACCATCCATCACTTATGGGTGGAAATATTTTTTTAAGACAGCTGCTGGATTTGTCTGCTTTGATATTTGACTTAAGTGACTAAATATGAGTCCTGTCTCTGCTTGCTGAGAGATGAGCAAACAGGACCACAGACACTGACTCTGCCATAAACTCCAATAAGACAATATCTCTTTCTGCGTGCTTGTGAGCATGAAGGGGACACTGGAAACCTTCAAAGTGTGTGTTCTAAACCGAAAGAGGGTGATAAAGCTCTTGTTAGTTGCCAAAAGCATGCAATAAATGATATACCCTCACCACAGGGTATTAACTTGGCCGATGACTCAGACTGCACTTAGAAAATTGACAACTATGGAGTCTCAGGCAGATTTTGAAGGAGCTTAGCCAGACCTTCTTGGACAGCAATTTGAATCCAGCTAATACCTCATGGGGAAAGCATAAAAGCTGCCACACTTCCTATCATAGCCTGGGGCCTTTAAGCTCCCTCTTCCCCTTAAGTGAATATTAAAAAGAATGATGTCATTAGGAGGGTAGGAAATATTTTAGAAACTAGAAAAATTTCTGGAAATGAAATGATGGAAGAAATCGATTCATCAAAACTTGTTTGATAGCTGTTGGGACCTGCAACCTTACTAGGTCATTGCAAGTAAATGATTTCCCTAATTCCACTTTAAATTTTTGCAGGTAGTATGTGCTACTTTCATCTTGGACATTTTTTTCTATTGTTGTATTGACTTTACTGTCAGAAAGAGTTTGCTAATATCAAATTTTGATGTTTTCTCCAACTATGTTTAGAGAATCAGATAAAAAATACACTTTCTTTTTGTCAAACCACTCTATTATGCTTCCTTTAGGCTGAAGAGCAGATGGCTCTAGAATAGCATTTTGTAAAAAGGATATTAGAACTGATGTACTTAAATTGTACATCTGATAGTGGCTAACTGCTGAATAATTGTGCAGTTATTTGAAAGCCACTGGTGGGTTATTTATTCCTATTATCTACCACTTAGCATGTAGCAATGTAAGCTGAGCACAAAGAGTTTTTATAAATGGTTCATTCGTGCTGCAAAACATCCATCTTTCCCGCTGTAACAATTACGTATCAGGTAGTCATGGCACAAAATTAAAGAACAAACTCTCCAAGAACATGCTTGCAAAATAAGTCTTTTGATTGTTTCTGACTAGTTTTATATGCTCATAAATCCAACAGTAATCTTTCATTGCTGCTTCTTAGTAGGGATTTCCTTTGGCACAGCAGCTTGATCAAATGCATGGATGTATGTCTTTAGGTGAACTAAAATTAAGAATTTAATGGTCAGAGGGGTAATTTATAACTTTGCAGTTCTGTTTTGTGATGCAAATGTTTTCTTCAGATTGTCCCAAGGGACCTGATGTCTTGGTTGTACTCCTTTCCGTAACTGGAGCCATCTTACTTATTGGCTTGGCTGCTTTGCTCATCTGGAAACTACTTATTACCATCCACGACCGACGAGAATTTGCCAAATTTGAAGAAGAGCGTGCCAAGGCTAGGTGGGACACGGTAAGAAATATCAGAAGGGTGCAAGAGGATAGAGAGCAAATAGTTTGCTTCATCCTAAGAGGAGGGGCGGTTGCAGTGACTTACTGTTTTATTTCCCTGACGTAGCAGCCTATTGTTGATTCTGAATCATCCATACCATATATATATATTTCGGCGAGATCTCGCCGAAACGTTGCAAAAAGACTCTGAAACTTACACGGGAAAAGACCTGAATAGACCCAGACCTG
>JANHFJ010001339.1:148139-158586 GCA_032468195.1 Cerberus rynchops | reverse complement strand
AGGGCCAAAATATTGGCTAGTATGCTGATACGCTCTGGAAAGAGGGAGGAACATTCCTAATTGATAGAACTGTTTTCTATCCCAGCCTCTTTCATGGGCAAAATATTTTTGCAGAAGTGGTTAACAAGCTCTCAAATATTGGCCCCTAATTTAATGTTTGAGTTTAATTAATACATCACTGTTGGCAGTTTGACTGTGGTTGCTTAATAAGGATTTGCTTACTCTAAACTGTTCCACCTCATTTGCCTTTTTTTCCCCTCTCCATAACTTTCAGCAGATATTTTGACAAGGTTTTATAGCTACAGCTTTACAACATTGAATCAAGACAGATTGCACTAACCATGGTTTGTTAAATAGTGATGAATGGCTTACATGTTCCTACATGTTTTGGTAAACAGTTGTTTACAGTGTAACATTAAAACCATGGCACTATTATTTGTTGAAAACATATAAGGTGAAGTAAACCATAGGTGGAGTAAACCATGGCTTACACGGGATGTAAATCCAGCCAACTATGTGTATACATGCACCAACCCTTTGAAGATTCAACTCCAAGCTTTGGATGCCATGCTTTAACTGGAATTTAACTTTTATTGGCCATGTGCCAATGAAAGTTTTCCTTTCTACTACTATACTATGTGTGTTGACTACATATAAAGAAGCATGCATTATCACAATCCTTCCGTCTTCACCATCAGATTAGCACATCCTTTGAAACATTGTTGAGGAAACCACTAACTTCAGTGGAAAAGAAGAGAAAAGAGAGTAAGACTAAGAGTAAGGTCTCTTCAAACAAAGTTTCTCCAGGCAAGACACGCCGATCTCCTTCACGCAGAAAGAGTGCTAGCTCTTCTGGCAGGTAAAAATCCTTTCCTTGTAATGGGCCGACTTAACCATTCTTTCCTCCTTCCATGCCTGCTGCTTTTTCTGCTCCATATTTTTCCTTGACAGAAGGAGAAACAATTCAATACTTAAATATGGGGAGTAAATGTAATACATGTGCGGGATGGAGGATTGTTTGCTTTTTAAATTTCCATCAGTGGAAAATCTTCCTTTAATGATATTTTCCAATTTCATTAATGGATCTGATGTACATCTAATTTTTCTTTTCATTTTAAAACATTCTGGTTGGTAGTTTCCTTCCCTTCTTTAATGTTTTCTCCATAATTAATTTTGCACAATATTTTGCAAGATTAGTGGTGCAAACAGAAGAGAGGAGGAACTCAAGTCAGCGTCCCGCCCCTTGATATTGTAATTGTTCCTATGCCATTTCTGTAATTCTTAATAGTTTTATCTGCATAGTTAAAATGACTTGCAGGATTACTCATTCTCTTAATCAGACATCTTCAGGCACATAACAAAATCTACAGTATAATCATATAAGGCACATATTTCAGGCATTGGTTGGAGTTTCACATCAAGCTATGCTATGATTTGCTTAACCAATAAATGCTAGGGAGAAAAACAGTCAAAATTAGTTGAATTCACAGAACATGATAAGCCAAAAGACAGATAACATTTAACTTACTAGCAACTTTAAAGTCAGCCTTTAACAGTTGTGGCACAGTAATTGTTCTGGGCCTGTTGTTCCATGTTCTACATAACAGTACTTGAATGATGAATTGTGAGTGGCAGTTCAAAAATAATTTTTATTCTCTCTACAGCCATGTCTCACGATCTATGCCAGCAAAAAAGAGCAAGTGAGTTGCACCCTGCTTATGCTCCATTCTACCTCCTTTTATTTTCTTCCTCTGTGATGTTTTTTCTGTTCTCCCTGTTCTGGCTTTCTCAGTTTTTGGGGTCTATGACCTCTCGTTTCCCTTCCTGGAATTTGTCTGTAATGAATTGTGCATGCATGTGTCAATAGTTCTCAAGACCAAAACTATAACGGTGTGGATGGGTAGGAAAGAAATAGTAAGAGATACCTAGTAGGTAGCGAAGGGAAAAAATGTCATGGTGTCTGCATATGATGCTAATAAGGATGGTTTACAAGGATGAAACAGTATTGAGGTATAGTAAATGAATATAGTTATGTTTCTTTTTCTTATGTCATGCACTCACTATTTTTATGTAGATGATTATTTCTTCTTTCTAGCACTCTGCACAATGTTTCTTATTCCAAAACTTGACAGGTACCTATATATGAGCATAGTGGAAGGACATGAAAGCTGATGTGTTGAGCATACAAATCAAGAGCAAGAGTCAAGTGTTAAGGCATTGTAATGTAAACTCTATCCCTTATCTATTTGTGGGCAATGTTACAATGCAAGTAAAAAGGGCAGAGTTTGGATTGTGACTTAATAGCCTACATTTATTACTTTGGGTCTTTATGGTTAGGAATAGGCACTAATGGTTCAAAAAGTGATGTACTGCAGAAAATCTCTTGATGATCCCTCACCTCTACATATTAAGGGAATCAAGTCCAGAAGATCCTATTCATGGCCCTGTTCTATAAAACTGCCTTCATCCAGAACTTAGATTTGCCCTACTATTGATTACTTTGCAGAAGCTTTTAAAGACCAAAGTCATCCAGACATAGTATCTTGCTTTGTGCTCTGGTTATTATGGAACTAATTCATTGTTTATTATTTATTTAATTATTAAATTTAAATGGAGAGGGAGGGACAGGCAGACAGGCAGACAGACCAACAATGGATGAATTTATTAATACCAAGTAAGAGAACAAATCTATTAGGGATGAGGAAATTGATACAATCCCTCTTCATTCAGATAATATTTCTTCATTCCGCAACCATCCACATTTACAGCACCACTGCATGGCTGGTATTTACACCCAGTCACCTGCACAACCATTGCACCATCCGCAGAGTCATGTAATCAAAATTCAAGACTTGGCAGCCTGCAGAAATAAATGTCACTGTGCATTATGGTGAAAAAAGGTTAGGGAGTGGGAGGAGGGAAAGATAGGCAGGCAGATGGAGATAAATAATATCTTACCAAAGTTCAGGGCTGAAAGGAACGAGTTGGGAATGACATAAATCAAGGTGGGTCCTCGCATGCTGACTACTGAGATTCAGTTAATGACAGCAATAGAAATTGTGAAGATTGCTGTGGCTAAGAAATGTGGTCACATGTCCTTTCACTTTATGACTGCATAGATTAAGGACAGGAATTCCAGCTCCAACTACCACCATAATTTAGAGCCCACCTGAGGAGACTTGCTTCTAGATGTGAACAGTTTTAAATTCGATTTAGGAGATACCAGCGTTGAGGTCAAAGATAAGCAGAGGTTATAATGATAATCAGATTTCTATCCATGTTTTGGCAGGAAGCCTAACGTTGTCTACAATGTCCACATAACTGTGTATGACAGGGGGAGAGACATTAATACACAGTTTATCAAGGATACACCCTGGGAAGGTAATTCATGCGATCTGTCCTTGTCTCAGTCAATGGAGTCTGCATTGGTGAAAAGCTCGGCAAACCACAATTATTTTCCTTTTTGATTTTTGCTTTGTTTGTTTATCACCTACAATAATATAAGGTATATATAGTCTGAAGAGATTCTCAGTCATCCAGGGCATGGTTGTCCCAAAGGATGATTTTTTTTTCAGAAGGCAACTGGACTTTCTTCAAGAAAGTTCAGTTGCCTCCTGAAAAAAAAAGCACATTTCGGACAAGGTATATATTATGCTTTAATTCATTAATTGAAACACAAATCCTAATCAGTCCATCTTATTAAATATTTTTTTAAATATATCTTTATGCTAAATGATTCATATTAAATTGCCATTAATGCTAGTACAGATAGTCCTTGACTTACAATTTAATGATCGTTCAAAATTACAATGGCACTCATAAAAGTGACTTATGACTTTATTTCACTGTTGTAGCATCCCTGTGGTCAAATTAGTAAAATTCATGCACTTGGCTACTGGCATGTATTCATGATTATTGCAGTGTCCCATGGTCATGTGATCACCTTTTATGACCTTCTGACAAGCAAAGACAATGGGGAAGCCAAATTCACTTAACAATTGTGTTACTAACTTAATAATTGCAGTGATTCACTTAACAATTGTGGCAATAAAGGTTGCAAAATGAGGCAAAACTCAACAAATCTCTTGCTTAGCTTGGAAATTTTGGGCTCACTGTGGTCATAAGTCAAGGACTATCTGTAGCAGAACTTCATGTATAATTAAGTATAGTTTTAAATTGAACATTGCTTCATGAAGACATTCAGGACAATAAATGACCCCCATAGTATTTCTTCATTCAAGCACGGCTATTCTGAAACCCTAACCCACACAACTTGCCTCATAACAGAATAAATTAAACTGGACACAGTAATAACACATACTGCAGTTAAAAACATAAACCATTTGAGAACAAGAGTGTTTCAGTTATATGAGGTCAACACTATAAACTACAAGCTTAGTTGAGATATTGTAATTTTGACAAGATTCTAGAAACAATTTTTATGGTTCAAGAGAAAAGTGAGACAGAGTTGCCTAGAATTTGGGCATACTGTACAAAATACTTTACCCTTATATCAATTTACTGATTTAGACTCCAGTTAAAATAACTTCTGCTTGGTGCTAATTTTAAATCCTAGTTTTAATAATCAGATAAGATAATCTTCTCTCCTTGTCCCATTTCTGGAAGTATTTTAAAAATAATTTTATTAAATTTCAAAAAATAAAAAAGTTAAGATACAAAATTACAGCAAAAAAGGAAAGGTGGGGAAAGAAAACAGTAGGATTTTTTTTTTAAAGTGACATTAAAAAAGTAAATACCAAATAATCAATCGATGTACTTTGAATCCCCACACATTTGAGGCACTCTTTAAATTCATTCTGTTCACCATTTTTCTTCTGCCCAATTTCCATTTCACTGAGTTCTGTTCCATTACTTCTGTTAATACATGAGACTATCTTTGATATATTTTCAAAAATATATTTGTTTTTCCTGCACTGATTCTACTTTCACTCTTTGTTCTCCACTTTTCTTTCACACCACCAAAACTTCCAAAAGCTGTTATTGCTCTTGTATATATCACTAATTCTCTCATAGTCTGATCAAGTCTTCAGAGAAAACTGAAGTGGCTCTTTTCTTCTGAAAAATACTTGCCATCTAGAGAGTCCAGAGATTTGGACAATCTCTGCCACCATGGGCATTACATTATTCTTTTGTACCCTCAAAACGATGCTATAGGGCATTGCACACAAGAACAACTAGACACAAGAACATCTTTTTCCCGAATGCTATCACTCTGCTAAATAAACAGTTCCCTCAACAGTCAATTATTTATTAAGTCTGTATTACTATTATTCTCATTGTTCCATCCCACCAACACTATGACTATAACTTGTTGCTTGTATCCTTACAATTTATATTGAGTATTGTCTCCCAGTATGATTTGATTGCTTATTTGTACTATCATTAAGAGTTGTACCTTATGATTCCTGATGAATGTACCATTTTCTTTAATGTACATTGAGAGCATATGCACCAAAGACAAATTCCTTGTGTGTCCAATCACACTTGGCCAATATGAATTCTATTCTATTCTGTTCTGTTCTGTTCTGTTCTGTTCTACCCTCAAAAAATATGCGCTCTAGATTATAAAAATGGACATCTCTTGCGCTGTTGTAGGGTTGGACTATTACTGAGCAAGGGGCTTTCACAAGACTCAGGACAGATTACTGTCCATTCTTTGTCTTCAATTCTATCCAAGTTCAGCCAGTTGTGCAAATAATTAATGCATGGTATTTTATTTTTCAGATTGTATAGTGTGTTCAGGGCTCTCTAGAATTTGCACTGTTTTCAATGTCTTAAAATGTGGCAGAGTTCCCGTCAGCAAACTCCTATTTGTACTTCACACTCTCAAGATCCTAGTGACCAGAGATGAGATGTATTGTGCTCTTCAATTAATGAACGTGGATGGTATGTGATCCACAGGCTTTTGTGTTGTTAGCAGTTATTTAACTCATAGTGCATGCTATCTGGGGAAAGCTGATATCCCCATGAAATTAGAAGATTATGTCTCAATCTATGCATTAATTTCAGTTTGTCGTGCTTAGCCCTGTGCAATGAAGGTCATGCAAATGGCATCCTGATTTACTGCATATTTAGATCACTGAATAAACTACAGCCTGGGAAGAAAAAATAACTTAACCTGCTGTAGAATTTTCAGAGCCGTTACCTGGTACTTTGGACTGCTTTTGCATTTATACAAAATGTTTAACTTGATGCCTGGATTAGTCTATTACAGTATTTAGATTTGCAGACTGAATAATAAACCAATCAAACAATCTGAGTACACTGAACATTTTGAACCAAAACAAGGTTAACATTAATCCAATTTAGCATGTTGTGCTAAATTGTCACATATATCATTACTTGATATGGCTAATTATATTGTGCAAACACACCCGTTGACTGGAATTAACAAAATCCTGAATCAGAACCAAATATATCACATTTGGATTGTGCATAATATATGATGTTCAGCCATTATAATTTTATATACTTTGTATATGTACACATAAACTCTTTGATGTGCTCCTTCCCAACTGAGAAGCCATGCTAACTGAAAATGTCCAAGTCATCCAATGTATGTACTATATTTGGCCAGTGGCTCCTAAAGAGTGCAGGCATATGTGTGCATTCAGACTAATAAAAGCATATATGCAAATTTAAACAGAAGCCTCACTCTTTCTATATTATCATGAAGTTCCATGCATGCCCAACCCTGTAATAATAGAACAGGTGTCTCCAACCTTGGCAACTTTAAGATTTGTGGACTTCAACTCCCAGAATTCCTCAGTCAGCTTTGCTTTAAGTCCACAAGTCTTAAAGTTGCCAAGGTTGGAGACCCTTGCTATAATGCCTCGTTCTAGCCTTCCTTTATCCAGTTATGTTTACTTTGTAGATCTTTCTAGTCTATCAACTATTTTTGCCAGAAAGAGTGTGTGCTATAACTATTGGGCAAGTTGGCTGGAGATGCTGAAAATTCTGGCTCAGGTTTGAAGGGTCACATATTGTACACTTGTTATAACCCTAATTGTCTGTCAACTTACTTATCTACATGTATTTATGTCACTCCCACTTGTAGCCTTCCTTCTCTCTTACAGTACTCGGGACTGTGAATTTTTCAGAGTTTCTGGAAATTGTGAATAAGACCTCACCATTTGCTCAAGCAGAAGGTATGAGAAGAAAAACTGAGGCAATGACAAGGAAAATGTTTTCACCATTATTACTGTATCGCATAATTCTGTTTCTTTTTCTCTCTTTGTATTTCCATCACCTGGAAAACAGCTGCTACTTTTCATTTTTTAAATATAAAGAAACAAACATCACTCTTGTGATAATGTGCATATTTGTTTGATGTTTTTAGCTGAATGAGAATAAAAACTAGTTTGTCTCCCTCAGTAGGAGCAAAGAGGAAATGCTGATTGACTGCTTTATTTATTCAGTATGTCACATGAATTACATTCTGATATTTAGTTGCTCTCATAGTTAATATCATTTGTGAGGGAATAATCACCCAATTCTCTTGATATTAGACACAGATAAATTAAGAATAAGGGTGTTTCAGTACATCTTAAATTATTCTATAGATTTTTGAAAGTGTATTCTATAGATTTCTGACATTCAGTTGAGAGAAGGAATGAACTTCAGATGAAAGTCATACTTTTCATATTTCATCTCTTGACCTATGAGGAATTAACTGAAAGCAAAACAAGTTTTTCCTCTCATTTTCCTTTTCTGCCTTTTGCCCTGCCATATATTTGTATCTGTCTAGTCAAATCACAGTAGCAGCTCCATGGGATTTTTTTTTTTTTGTTCACCCCAGCTCATATTTTACACTCCAGTAACCATGGCAACAGTTGACTGAAGCCGGTTGGCTTGCCCTCTATGGCCTCTTCATCCATAGCTACAACAACTAATAATTGCTATAGAAGCTGGAGGTTTTTTCCCCCTTTCTCTGCCTCAGAAGTTGATGGAACACAGACTCCTGGAGTTATCCCATCCTTTACTTTTCAGTTGAAGTAACTGTCCATCATGCCCTCTGCTGCAGTGCTGAGCAAGAAGCTGAACCCTTGGGATGAATTTCAAATCTGTATTCCTCTGGGATCTGCTCATGCTAGAAAGACACTTTAGAATAGAAGGTATTGGCTATGAGTTGGAGTTAGAATCTGCAGATCTCATTCTCTCACATATATTAGATACACAAACATATGAAGTCTCTTTGAACTTTTCTTCATCTGTTGTCAGTCTGATCATGGCAGTATCAACAATATTATTGCATCCCCTTACTTCACCTGACTGCCTCATGAGAGTATGACAGACATTTGCTAAGCCCTTTGTGCAGCTTGAAAGAAATGAATTAGATATAGGGTAGATAGGACACATCTACGGCTTTTAAAGAAAGGGTTGAAAGTGTATGATTTCAGTATCTCCATCTTTGTGCATGGAAGCATCGGTTATTGCTGTCTTTCTCTTCTGTATTTCTTCCAGGCTTCCAGAGTACCCTCTGGGCTTTCAGGAAAATAAATAAAGATATGGTTTGTATTGATGATCTGAGGTTAATCCTGGAAAACCTTGAAGTCAACCTGAGCTGTGAAACTATGCATGATGCACTAAAATGCATTCGTATGAATAGTGAGTATCTCCATTTGACATCCCTCCCCCCACACTCCCCAGGTGATTCTGCCTATGAGGAATCTCGTATCAATATAGTAGCTCAGGGCAGACCATCCAATGTCTGAGTAAACTGATACCTACTATTGTGATGGTTTCAGTTGGTTTAGGTTTGTGAAAGCTTGAAGTAGGATTTTGAATCATGCTCAGAAATCTATTTGAGCTATTAGCAAATTCTAGAGATGACAACATTCCTTCTTCTCTTTGTGTAGAGAACAGGCTTTTGAACTTTAAAGAATTTCTTCTGGCTGTAAAGGAACTACAAAAGCATCCTGAAGAAGAAGGTGAGTTGTCTGATGGTTCTTAGTCAATCTCAATTTCAATTTCAAATTTATTGGTCACATACACAGTCATACATGGTACGATATGCAGTGAAATGTTTACGCAACCGCGGGTAACACTTGCATCATGGTGATATTAATTTATAGTCTTTACATTAACATTATCATATAGTTATATTTAAAGAAAAAAATAGTGAAGAACTAATGCCTGCAGTTTAAGCCTAATTATTTATTTATATTTACTTCTGTATCATATTTAGAAATTGCCCATGTCCCGCATACAGCAATTCTGGGTGGTTTATTTACCTGTTATTTGCTAAATTTTCAAGACAGCCTTCGATGAACCTCATACGAATTTGTCTATCAGTAAACCAACATACTAGTGAACATAAAAGCTTCTCTGCTTCATTTATTAAACCTTCAGAAAGATGTATCTAGAGCAAGTAAGAAAAGAGTTATTGACAATTATTATTACTTTTTTTGGGAAAATATTCTTGTGTGATATTTAACTTACTGCATCTTCATCCTGGACCAGATCCCACAAAAGGGTATTTCCCTTCTTACAAACATTATCCAAGTTAATATCTGTCACTGCGTTGCTGTTGTACTGGTGCTTATGAACTGCTGGCCCTGAGCAAAAGACAGGTGTTATTAAAAATATAGAATATATATCCTGACTTGAGTGGAGTCTGTCCATGAATACCTGTAAATAAATCTTAATATACAACCCTATAAACTTGAAGCAAGTCAGGATATTGGGGGACAAAATATAGGCCAGTGTAATTAATTTTATTATAATAAATTGGGAATTCTTCACCTCTTTAAAATTTATTATGAATAATTATGGTACAAACATTATATGAAAGGTTCTTATGTTTTTTTCTTTCTTTGCAAAGTTGTATATTTTTTTAGCAACAGATATTATGTATAACTCGTTTTAGAAAAAAATAAATAAATAGACTCATACATGATCCAAAACTTTTCTTGTATGCAAAGGAGCTCCATCCTATTATGACATATGCAATCATCATCCACAAAGATCACTGGATGAGATATCACAGCAATCCAAACCACAGGCCTTTTTTCTGTGCGTGTATAAGGTATATACTTGCCTAATCCTCTCCTATATACAGCTTTAATCATAATACAACACAGAGTGCATGATAAAACATCTTTTTTATTATTTTTGGTTTAATCAGAATCATACATATTCCTTCCTTTCTCCCCAATTAAGAGGCAGCTTGTATCAAAACAAGCATAATGAAAACATCCAGAAGTTCAAAACAAGACAATAACTATGGCGCTGCAGAACTACTCCAGCCTTTAGATAAGGTCCAAGAAGATGCTTGAGTGACATGTTTTTCCTGTAGTTTTAGACGGATACGTATTTTTAACAATCCATAAATGTGCTTATGCTATTGTTTATTGTCAAGATTTCTATACCGCCCCTCTCCTGAAGGACTCGGGGCGGTGTACAGCCTTCTAAAACAAATCAACAA
>JANHFJ010001339.1:128448-141900 GCA_032468195.1 Cerberus rynchops | reverse complement strand
TTTTTTATCCGCTGTTCACCGCCCCGAGTCCTTCGGGAGAGGGGCGGTATATAAATTCGAATAAATAAATAAATAAAGATAGGATAAAAATGTAATAAATAAATAAATAGATTATAAAAGAACTAGCACACATCACTTGTGAAATCATTTATTTGTGATCCATCACCAGTTATATTAATATGGCAAAATCTTGTTCCGTGGAACCTCTTAAGTCTCTAAGGCTGAAGAAATATCATTCTTGGGAGATGTTAATAATGATACACAAAGTCTTAATAACGTCTCCAAGGGAGATTGCTAAAATATAATCTCAAGAGACTGTTATGTGCAACCTGAGCCTGAAAAGTTGTTGACTTCTGCCTTAAAAGCTAGTGAAAGACATGCAGGTACTCCTCATTTAGCAATTGCAATTGGTTCTGCCAACTTGATCATTAAGCAAAATGTCACCAAATGAAAACCCCGTAACTCTATGCTTATGATTTCAGCTTTCCTTAGGAGGCAAACAAAAGCCTTCAGCATGAAAGTAACTAAAGCGTGTCAGTTTGATGCACCAGCTGTGGTGACACAATGGTTAGAATGCTGTATTGCAGGCTGACTGTCCACTATCAGGAGTTCGATTCTGATCGGCTCAAGGTTGACTCAGCCTTCCATCCTTCTGAGGTTGGTTAAATAATTAAAGACACAGATTGTTGGGAGCAATATGCTGACTCTGTAAACCACTTAGAAAATGCTGTAAAGCCGTCTAGGGTGTGTCAAATATTTTCAGCTTTCCATTTCCAAACATTAAGGGGTACTCAAAACTTGTGACATGCCTTGGGGATTGTAAAGATATTTTGGTTATTTTAATATAATTTAGATGTATTTGGTAAATAACTACATAAATATAACTTTTTAACAATTTCTTTGTTTCATTTGAAAGCACTATGAAGTGAGATACAAGTCTAAGTGCTGTTGCTATTCTGTAAGTGCATTCTAATAAACTTATTAAGGTCACAGAATTGAGCTTATTAACTTGCAGTTAGCACTTTTTAGGGACACACTGTGCTGCATAAAAAAACAGCTCAGGAAGAAATAGTTTGTTTAGGCAATCTTTGCTATTGGGACAAGGGAGGAAAAAATGGATCAGTCACAGAAAGGGTACTGACTGGCTATAATTTATTATTTATTTATTTATTCACATTTTTAAATGCCTCTCTCCCGAGAAGGGACTCGGGCCGGTGTACAACCATCTAAAAAAAGCAAGGCAATGAATCAACAACAATTAAAAACAGATTAAAAATAAAATTAAGTGGTGGATTAAAATTATAAAATTATAAAAAATTTAAAATTTAAAAAATTTAAAAAACCAATTACAACCCAAGATTAATGCTAGGCCAGACCAGCCTGTTGGAACAAATAGGTTTCTAATGCGCACCGGAAGGTCCGCAGGTCTATGATGGTCCGGATCTCTGGGGACAATTTGTTCCAAAGGGAGGGTGCCCCCACAGAGAAGGCTCGAACCTTCGGGGCTGCCAGACGACAACATCCAGGCAATGGGATCCCAAGGAGGCCCGCCCTGTGGGAATGTACTGGCCGGTGGGAGGCTGATGGTGGCAACAGGCAGTCCCGTAAGTACCCAGGGAATATGTATCTAAGAGAGACATTGCAAAGGTTGTAAAACTGCAAAGTTACATTTTCATCCCGTCATAATTGCTATCCAAAGTAGTCACAATCCAAAGTAGTCACTAAATGACTAATATCCAAAGTTGCTATCCAAAGTAGTCACTAAATGACTATTTGTGCTTGGTATCTACCCTGGGAGTAACTAGAGAGAACTGAAGCTAGAACAGAACCATCTCTGTAAATGAGTGTTTTGTTTTTCTTCCTTCACAGCAAACCCCAAGACCTAACTGAGAACATCAAAATGAGTGGCCAACCCCAGGACTCAAAAGCAGAAGCTGAGAACAAATCCAATAACCCAAATGAGGAGGGTAAAGATGACATCAAATCTCCCAGAGAGCAGGTTGAAAAGGATAAATCTAAAGACCTAAAGGAACAGAATGAGGATGACACCAAACCATCCTTAAAAACATCAGAACTGCAAGACGAGAAAGAACTATCAACGTTATACTCCTCTAGTTCATGGGGAAAAGAAACATCGGATTGGAAGGATGATCTATCTAGCTTTTTTACTCCTGAGCAAAGCACAACCAATTTTTCCTCTCTCGTTTCACAGCAGTAAGTCAGTGTAGCAGAAGATAAGATTATCGAGATCCTGTAATTTAGAAGATAATTTCCAATTTAGAAGATAATTTCCAGTTTGGCTTAATCTAACCTTTTCACTGTCTTTGTAATAGCTTTCAATTGTTTAAACTATTACATGAAAGGGAAATCCTATAGTGTATATTATAGTACTTATCTCATGAATCTTAAATTTCACATACTAACTTTTTACAATATTAAGATGCAGTACATGGTTTCTTTCATGTTGTCCTCCGAGTGATCAATTTGCGACGTGCAAAATTACTATATTGCCTTTGCACAACATGCTAAGATTGATTGGTTTTGACTCTGATTTAAAGTCAGGGATTTTGGTCAGAGCCTATATGTGTTTAGCAAATTCAACCATTTTTGTAATTAGCAACTCTTATTTTGCAATCACCAAAAAGGGGTTTACTCAGAAGCCAAAAGTGTGTCATGTTTACCCAGTCATAGAGAGAGATTGTCATCTGTTCTTGGTCTTGACTTTATTTTTCTCTTCCTAGTACTGATATTGACGATCTAAAGACATCAACTTGGACTGAATCCCAACAGTCTCAGGTTGTTCCTGTATGCATATGGAAGAAGCCTACAGAATGGAAAGAAGAAGAACTCCATTTTTCTATCCCAGCACGCAAGCCTTCCTTCCATAACCGCTGTGGCACCAGTATAACTGAGTAAGCTAAGACATCAAGAGATGATGGGCTTCGGGCATTCTGTATATTACATTCTTGTCATTGTTCCGTCCTTTTACTGTTTTGTACTGTGTTGGGGTATACTTCAGGTGATCTTGAGAGAGAATGAGCTGATATTCAAGAAAGCAACAGACTAGAATTTGTGAAAAGTTCTACATGGGAAAGAAGTCACTGAAGTATTTTAGTCACTGAAGTATTCCCCTGGATGTTTGTAACTGTCTTGAGTCTTTGAAGGGCCAAAATTTCCATGGCCAGTGAATGCTGGGATTATCCTGCCTATACAATTGTATGAAGCCATTAATTTTAAGACAGTCAGAAGTAATTTGATAGCACCTTTTCTAACTAACCAGTTTATTGCTTGTAAACTATAGCTCGCTTCATCAGATGCGTATAGTAGCTAGGGTAATGTAGAATTTAAATTGGGATAGGTGGAAGACAGGTCGACAGATATGCAGATGCAGTTTGCATATCAGACTGATTACAAGCAACTTGAAAAATTGTGATGTTTTAAAAACCATTCTGATTATTGTTTCATATTCAAAGTCTTCCACTGTTTCTAATCAAATCATAGATTTTTTGATGATCTGAAATTATTTTCTTTTGAATAAGGCATATTGGCTTTTATCACTGTAAATTTTATCTAGTCTGATTAAATATTGGACTATATTCTGTGCTATCAGTTTTATTTTGTTTTAAAGCAGTTTAAAATGAAATTCAGGAAATGCATTTCAGACAGTTTTCCAATATGCTGATCTTTCCTTTTTCCTATCTCATAGACGATTGATCAAGCACAGCCCATTACATCATCCCAAAGCACCATTTCATAAAAACGCTATTTGGAGAAATCAAAGACCACTATTCAGAGGACGTGAGGTGAGAGCAAGAGTTCAGGACTGTATTAAGATACTAGTTTTAAAATATTGGAGTTTCCCAGGATAATTACTCATGGAAATGAGAAGTAGTAGTGTACTCTGAAAGACTTTTCCATTATCACCATCACTGAACTTCTGCTGATCCCAGGAAGCAATAAGCATCCTTCTTCATACTCTTAACTCAAACAAAACCTCAGAAACGGGAGATAAAGCCATCCCTGGATGAACTGCATGATTCTGTTACCAGCCCCCAAAATTTAGAGCAGTGTTTCTCAACCTCAGCAACTTTAAGATTTGGGGATTTCAACTCCCAAAATTCCCTAGTCAGCATGAATTGGCTTTTAATTAGACATCCTTAAGCCAAGACTGCTTAAACCATCCTTAAGCCAATCTTTTCATGACTGGAGATCATACTAAACCTTTTGGACAAAGAGGAAGAACTGTGGAACTGTGTTGCATCTGTAGGTAAAGCCAGGATTTTATTCTTTCTTGTCCCAAATTGAAAGGAAACGGTTGGGGTCTTGGAAGGGGTGCTCAGTGGGCTGTAAGTGACTGCCCCTTGTCCTAGACCTAGACAATATCAAGAATAAAAGCATCTATTTAATAAAAATGAAGAAAAGATATTCTTTGAATTATGGAATCATACTGCATTTCTTCAGCAGTATGGAAGTCGCATCTCATAGCCTTTTCCCAAACTATTTCCCCATTCCATCTTTATTATAATTACAGTACATTCAATGAACTGAGATGGGATGTTGCAATGATTATAAACTGTGGTGGCACAGTGGTTAGAATGAAATACTGCAGGCTACTTCTGTTGACTGCGGTCTGTCTGCAATTTGGCAGTTCAAATCTCACGAGGTTCAAGGTTGACTCAGCCTTCCATCCTTCCAAGGTCGGTAAAATGAGGACCCAGATTGTTCAGGGCAATATGCTGACTCTGTAAACCACTTAAAAGAGGCTGTAACACACTGTGAAGCAGTCTATAAGTCTTAAGTGCTATTGCTATAAGAGCAGGGTTGTGGCCACATTTTTTTTTTTATGTCTTCTGTAATTGATCCAAACACAAGATGTTTGTGTGACTTTAATGCCATTGAAAGTGGCAGAGCAAATAATCAGTTAGGCTCCTAAAGATTTACAGAACTGTGTTATACTTTAAGACTGTTATTTATGATTCTATGTAGTAGCAAATCACAATGGAACAATTTCCTGATATGAATGGTCCTTGGTGCTCTCTGAGTCTAACTGTTTTCTTAAAGATGTTTCATTACCCAAACTAGGAAACATCATCTATGCATCTTAGCACTGATAATGTTGCTTAGTTTGGATAATGAAATGTCTTAGAGAGTCCCAAGGATCCTTCATTTCAACTCTGACCTACAAATATTCTCCTTTATTGGAATTTGGCTAGAAAAACCCTATTTTGTTGAAGTATAGACACTGGTTATTCATTAGATAAATTGCTTTTTTTCTATGTCTGCCTTTACAGCCTACATAATCTTCAATGTATTGTGTGGCTACATATATTATAATGTAAAAAAACCACACTAAACAAAGGCAGTATAGCAGAAGAAACAGTATAGCAAAACAAAAAGAGCAGAGGGAAAACAAAAACCTTTAATCAGCAACAAGCATTTTGGAGACTTTTGTCTTGAATAAATTGTTATCTATTTAGTTATAAATTTATAATGTAGAAACCTACAGGTATGTACAGGAATCCCACGTGTTGTGGGAGTTGAGAAGAAGAAGGATTCTTTTGCTCTGAGTCCAAATTAGCAGGTGGCTATTTGTTCAAATAATAATGTCACCTTGCCTTAAATGTTGGCATAGCATTATGTCAACATTAGGACTGAAGGAGCTTCAAGTTTGGCTTTCTTTTCACTTGTTGTCATCACATTTGTGCTTCTTCCTTGTTCATCACTCATCTTTCATTATTGCTGGAATAATTAGACTGGAATAAAGATTTGTGCCAGGAAATCTGCACAAAGCTGCACTAGCCTTCATAAACCTCTCTAACTTTATCTGGCCCGAAGTAAGTTTGGAGGCAGGAATGGATTCTTTCCCACCCATGCCCCCCTTAATAATAACTCATACCTGTACAGGAGTAAGATGTTTCTGTATATTTTTTTCCTGCCTGAAAATGATTAGAAGTATATTTTCTCATTTCATTCCATCCTCCCCATTAGATCTGCTCTCCAGAGAAAAAAGGACTTTTCAAGAATATAAAACGGAAGAAAGATCACAGGGCATTTACCAAAGCTCAGATGCTTAGGATGCTCTCCTCCAAAGGAAGCAACAGGTATTTAGGCAACTAAGAATACCTGATTTAATAAGGGGAACATCAACAATGAATAATGACAAGACAAATCATTTTTACATCAGAAAGGAAATATTTTCTTCCATTTGTAGCTATTAAATATCTATTTGAGACCTGCAGCTTAATGTTACAACAATCTATCCTAAAGCGGAACTGAAAAGAGTAGAACTGTCTGTTAAGGGCATCAGCGATGGAGGTAACATTTCTTTTAAAATCCCCATTATTCTATAGGAACAAATATATTTAGTAAATTAGAAGAGAGAGATAAGAGATTAATTTTAGAAAATGACACTAGTTCCCAGGTTACAAAAAAAAACATATTTGGAGGCTACTTTGGGGTACTTCTGCTCTAATATAAATTGCAAAAATCTCATGCTTCCAGAAGACACTGCTAAAATACAGGTACTTGTCCTCAACTTAAACCATTTATTTAGTGATAATTCAAAGTTATCTTATCACTGAAAAAAGTGACTTACAACCATTGCATCATCCCCATGGTCATGTGATAAAAATTCAGATGGTTGGCAACTGACTCACATTTATGGCGGTTGCAGTGTACTGTGGTCATGTGACAAACTTTTGCAACTTTCTGGCAAACAATGTAAATGGAGACGCCAGATTCATTTAACAACCATTTTTCTAATTTAACAAATGCAGTGATTCACTTAACAACCATAGCAAGAAAGGTCATAAAGTGGGACAAAACTCATTTAACAAATATCTCACTTAACAACAAATTTTGGGTTCAGTTGTGGTCATAAGTCAAGGACTATCTATAGGAATTTTCTACATTTGATATGAGATTGCCAGCTAGCTTGAAGGTATTCAAAATAATTCAGTGTTTAAAATTATACATTTAAGTAAATTCATACATTTAAGTACAGTATATTCACAATTATGTCTATGGGGCCATTGACTTCAATAGACACACACACACACACCCCAAATGAACAGGGGAGAAGTCCACTATGAGAAACATAGGTGTCCATTCAACCTCCAAACCTTTCAATGGCTTTAAAAGAGGAAAATGCATTATCATGTCATGATATAATCTCAATATACTAATCACATTACACTGCTGTCCTGGAAGGTGTTGAAAACATGGGGGTTTGTGGAATTAGTGAACTGATATTAGCTTCAGTTTTCAGCTTACATTTTTGTTCTGAATTGCATATTTATCATTGCATGCTTTAAGATTTTATATTGTAATTTCTGTTTAAACATCTTCCTTACCAACCATATTATTCTCTGTTCATAATTGCACATCAACTAGCTACCATACATATCCAGATAATGTCAATCTATTTTTGGCATCATGATTCTCAACTACCTGGAAAAGCAGGATAAAATCTATGTTCCATCCCAATATCTCCTTTTATAACATAAATTTATCCTGCTTGTTATCATTAAATCAACAAAATTGCAATTAACTACAGGTGATTTTAAACCGCTGCATCTGTAACACATAATGAAGCTTAACTCGGGATTTGGATTGAAATCAACTGTTGCAAGTTTACACCAATTAAATGGATATTAGTAGATATTGTACTGTCTATGGTTCCAATGATATATAAAATCTGTCTTTTGTAAGATCTATAGCTGGTAGAAATCCTAATGATCACTGTACATAAAATAAAATGAATCTCATTTTTCAGAGTTTCAAACTTGTAAGAAAATAAAATATTATATCCACACCTTCATCAATATGGGGTGGAGAGGAGAGAATCGCTGTCTTTATGACTGTAAACACAGAAAAAAAATATGTGATTGGAAATTCAATCTTTTTTTAATGCTGTGCTGATTTAATATATTGCAACTTTTGGGATGAAGTCTGTATCTGTTTTTTGTCCCTTCTCTAAATAATAAGCCAGTTTCTCCATCAGATGATTTTATAGTGTAAGTTTCTAAAGGAGTAAGAATGGAGGCCTGAGGCCATTTATCAAGGCACTGCCCCTAGACTAGAAGAAGTTGAGTTCTAAATGCAAGAAAGAGATTAATTAAAGTGATTGTATTTGTCAGCTGTTAGTGTGTGTGTGTGTGTGTGTGTCTTGGCAGGCAAAGTAAAGCTATGTACAATCTCTACACAACATTCTGTGATGAGGGAGACCACTTTGACCCATGTCTTCTCCATGGAACAAAAGGTAAGAAAGAATATAATTGCATTTTCTTTGCTATTGAAATTATTACCAGATTTATTTGTTAATGTGGTATGCTGCCCATCTCTTACTAAATGACTCTGTGTAGCTTCCAGATGAAAGAAGTATGTTTTTGCTTTTATCAACCAAGTTGTTCAAATTGCTAGACTTCTTTTGTGGATATCTAATTTCTTTGGGTGAAATAAATCAACAATATAATTTCCTTTTAGGGCCTTTTAACAGATTCAGAATATTATGTTTGCTTTTCCAGGACTCTCCAGGGCTTGCACCATTTTTAGTGCTATCAGAATGGGAAGAATTCACGTCAACTATCTCCTCCTTACCTTACACACGTTGGGGATCCTACTGACCAAAGCTCAGATGTTTCAAGCTCTCCAGTTTATCCCTGTTGATGGTGTGTGCTATTTTTCACTCTTGAGCCTAAGAATTTCATAAACTAATATTTTACATGAATTTGAAACAAGTAATCCTTGTGTGCATGCTTGTGTGTGTGCATACATGTGTGCGTGTGCGTGCAAGAACTAAATAGAACATATTACATTTAGTTCATTTATAATAAACTCACTGTAGTTGCCCCATGTTGCTTACCATCTTGTCTTGCCTTTCTTTTCATACAGCATATGGCAATCTGGATTTTTATGACTTTTTGGATGTTGCACGTGACACCTTGCTCTACATTGATCTTGAGGGTACGCAGAGGAAACTGATGTCATTTGTACTTACTGAGGAGCATTCCTCATAGAGTTACAGTCAATATAAAGTTATTTCAATTTTTTTTCACATTTTCTATGTTATCAAGGTTGTTTATGTACCTTTTTTGTAAAGGTTTATGTCCTTCCTCCTCCTTTGAGTCAAACCTGCATTTCTTCATGCCATTTTACATTTGCTTGCTGCTCTCAGATGTCACTGATGCTGAAATAAGATTCAACAGACAGCTTGAGCAAGAAGGAAGGCACTATTCTGTCCTTTGCCTCAGATAACCATAATGTTTGAGGCCTTTCCTAATCCTGATCAATAGCTATCAAGCCACTGGCCTATTAAGATGGCTAGATGCAGAACTAGAGGACTTCAAAAATTAGAAGTGACTATTTTATGTGAATTTACAAAAACTTGAAAATTGTTTGAGGCCCAATACTAAGATTATTTTATGTCAACTTTCAGCTACAGGATAGTTCTGAAACCTAACCACTGGTGTCAAGTCACTACCAGAATCCCTGTGAGATAAGTGAAAAGTTTGAGCCAAAAATGCTTTACTGAGTATTGTATTTCTTCTTGGTTTTATTCCCATGCTACTGAAATTTTCATGAACATTCTCTGATACCATATTAGCTTGGCCAAAGTTTGAGACCATAATACAAGCAGTCCTCACTAACTGGGACCAGAAACTTTGTCCCTAAGTTAAAACTTCCACACAACTTAGCAGCAGTTCTGGCAGTCCCAGCTGCCATCATTAAGTGAGAACTGCATGGGCTGTTGAACAAGGATCTAACCTGACTGTAACTTATGATTTCTTGCTGGCTTCCCCATTGACTTTCTTCTCAAACTGGCAAGAAAGGTTTCAGATTACAATCACATGACTGCAGGAATGATGAAAGGATGGTAAGTACTGTGACTGGCCATAACACCATTGGTTCAGCACCATTCTAATTTTGAACTATTGTTGAGTGAATGGTCATGTACATTACACCCATAATGTAAATAGACAGCTACTATATAATCTACAAACTGTGTCTCTATATAACTTTGTGCACTATTTTCTACTCATCACTCCGTCCTCCAGCTTTACAGACAAATTAAGGCAAAAGTGGTTCTCTGTTGAAATATACTGAGGTGATTATCAGTTTGTGCTTTTTAATTGTCCTATTTTCATTCTCTTGCATCTTCTACAGCTTTTGAAAATGTTCAGTTGATTTTCCGAACCATTAAAAAAGATATGATAGCCATTAAAGAACTGGAGCCAATTTTAGCATGCTTGGGAGTCAGCCTCAGTCCCCTAATTATACAGCAGACACTAGAACGTGTTACAATTACCAGTAAGTATCTGTCTATTTCAGTATACGCTAGGTTGGAAAAGATGATGCCATTAAAAAAAATATAAAATCTGATATTAAACTGAAGGTTGTTGTCAAGTTTCTTTGGTCTTTGATTTCAAGAGAAGAAACCAGATTAATCCGAGAGATAGAAAAGAAAATCTGAACTCATCCAAGTTCATCTCAAAGGAAATGTGAAGTCTATAGTTCCAAGTTATTTTCCTGTATGCATCAAAATTAGAGCAGTGTTTCCCAACTTTGCAACCTTAAATTGTATGGACTTTATTTCCAAGAATCCTCCAGCCAGCATGCTGCTTTCTGGAGGATTCTGAGGTTGTAGTCCTCCCAGTTTAAAATTGCCAAGGTTGAGAAACAGTGTACTAGAGACATTGCCAATTTCCTTGCTTTATTATTTTATTACATTTATCATGAAGATAGAAACTTCTACTATAAACTGAGATGAAAATTAGCTCTGGTGAAGAGCAGGGAGGAAAGTTTTTAGATATCCAGCTAATGTTTTACATCGGTTATTCAAAATGACATCATATTTTCTGTCACAGTAACAACAGATATACTGTATATGTGTTTGACTGAAATGAATATCCATTCCTGCAAAGTCCAAAAACATATCAACTAATGAAAACCCAATTAAACCAATTATTCCAAGATGACACACTTTTAATTCAATAAACTAATAAAGCTGGACTAATGCTGTTTCTTCCAGATAGCTAAGATACAGTTTATCAATAATTAAGCATGAATTGCCTAATAGGAAATTATAAGCATACGGATGTAAATGTGGGGGGAAGAGGTTCCTTTATGCAGTACATGCCTGAAGTCCCCCTTTTTCTTTTGACAGAGGATGGGAAATTGAACATCTCAGATTTTCTGTCAGCTGCGAAAGGATTATTAAGTCAACATATGCGTAAGTGTCCACAGCCCATGAATTAGGTTCATGGTAGGATGTTGTCTAGCCTAGCAGCCTCCAACCTTTCTGACACCAGGAACCAATTTTGGAAGAAACATTGTCTTCCACAGATGAGAAGTGTGGGGAGGAGAATGGCAATCTAGATCCTGTGCATGTGCAGACCAAACTTTGCTTGCTCACCTGCCTCTTGTACAGCACAGTTCCTAACAGGCCAGACTAGTACTAGTTCATGGCTTAGGGCTTGGGGACCCCTGGTCTAGCCTGTTCTGTATGGTCCCTGCAATTTACTTTCTTGCTGTTGTAAGTATTTACAGTGGATGCTATATTGAACTGGTATGAAAAAGATAGATGCATGATGAAAAAAATTCTATTTGTATGGTTCCTAAAACTCAAAAAGTTTTGGTATACTTATTTTCTGAACTAAAATAGAAAGCACACTTTACTTTTTTTTGTTTGTTTATTTGATAGTTCTTAGAATGTCCTATCTTTAGAGAAGCTCACCCTCCTGTGTTTTATTTATGAGTCACTGATTGACATAAATAAAGGAGATAATTGGCCAAAAGAGAAGGAGGTAATTGGCTAAAAGGAGAACAAAGATTCTTAGACAAAATCAGGAAATATATAGTACTTCTTGGAGATAAATCACTTATGTTGTTTCTGCATGAAGAATGATGGGTACTTTGGATTCACAATAAAATTGTAATTTTCTTTTTACTATACTGGTAACCATACCTATGGGAATCATTGAGTAAAATATTGTTATTTGGCAGTAAGAGTGCAGATAGCATTTTTATAGAGGTTCCTTACTTCAGCTTGAGATGTACAATGGTTAATAATCTCATTACTTTTTTTCTGCATGTTACTTATAGATGAGTATGGTATTTTGGAGAGAGACTCTTGTCAAGACTTTTCTACTATGAATGATTCTGAAGTTGAATGGAGAAGAAATATTTTGCTTGATAAGGGGATACCACTAGGTTATGCTCACTTGATTGGATTATATGAACCAGATGGAGAGATCACTCTTGACAGTTTAGAGAAGAAAGCAAATAAATTTCAGAAACCTGTTGGGCCAAAGCAAACCAACAAAGCAACAGCTGCAGTTTCTGTGGATGCAAAGGACAAAAAAGACCAAAGCACAGAATGGCCAAAGGTTAGATCAAAATATGGCTACAGAAGTCAGGACACACTGTTTCCATTAAGTTCCACTCTTCCACTTGGAGAAAGTAAATTGATTGCCACACAGTCAAGATGGCCATTAAAAAAGCCCCCAGTAGTAATTGATGTTTCTTTAGTTCCTCATGAAAGCCCTAGCACTGAAAGCATGAAACAGAAAAAGAAGAAGAAAAAGAAGAAGCTTTCCTTCCAATTTGACCTCCCAACTAGAGAAGATCTTGATGAAGACAAACAGGAAAGTGATGCTAAGAAAACTGAAAGTGAAGATACAGAACAGTCAGAAGATCTATCATTTCAGGAAAGTGAGTTTTGAAATGTTGTACATTTAGTATAATATACACTTGAGTTCAGTGGTGAAATTCAGCCGGATCGCACCACATCGCCTGAACCGGTAATGGTGATTTGAAATTGACCCCTCCTACCAACCCTTGCCCTTTTCTTTCCTTATAGGAGCTTTGTTAGAGTTACTTTAAGCTTTGTTAGGGTTACCGTTTATCTTAATCAGCTGTTTGGCACATCTCCGGAGCCTTCCTCATGATCCCGGCTGCATCTGGTGCCTGTAAATAAGCTTTATAGAGTTGCGCTACAGCGCAGCTGGCACGCATGCACACACACTGAACCAGTAGCAAAACCAGTTAGATTCCACCCCTGCTTGAGCGTCCATGTTTTGGATCAATGAAATTGGTGAATAAGTCAGATAGCTGTCTTCTAATGAATGCCAGGGAACCATCTCCAAGAACAGCTAGTATCTGATATAGCGTGTGCTTCTGCTTGATTACTAGGGATTTGGCAGGGAGAGGAAAAGTAAATAATGAATTATAGATGACATCAGGGCCAGCTGAAGTTAGAATCTTTTATGGAGACCTATTTAAGATTGTAGAGCTAGAATTATCTACCAGGATTTTGCATTGTTTTATCCTTGACGGCTCAATGGGTCCCTCTGACTATGCTGCATGTATCAGTAGGCCTCTTCAAATTAGAATTTTTTTTTCAAACTTATGCAAACTGATATTATTCCCATTCTCCAAGGTCTAAATTAACTC
>JANHFJ010001339.1:72230-84188 GCA_032468195.1 Cerberus rynchops | reverse complement strand
TCACTGCATTTCGTACTATGTATGTCTGTGCATGTGATGAATAAAATTTGATTTGATTTGATTTGATTTGATTTGATCCTTTGGGTTTCTGGTTTAACGGATTACGGGGTTAGATACAGTATAATATTGAGATGACTTCTGTTTTGGCTTCTTTTTCCAGTTGATGCTCGTTCAGCTCAGAAGTGGGTCAAGCTGTCTTCGGTTTCCGATGTGTTCAGTTGTGACAGCACTAATCACCATGGGGGGAGGATCCCTCGAAAGCTGGCCAATCAGGTGGTTGACAGAGTTTGGCAAGAATGCAATATGAACAGAGCACTGACCAAGTAGGTGGCTTTATTTTATTTTTGACATTTCAAAACACAGCTCAGTTGATCCCTCTGGGATAGGAAGAAAATACTGCCAGCTTGTTTTCCGTATTGTAGGCCTGGATCTAAATTGAAACATACCCACCAGTTTCCAAAAAGTTAGGAAACTCGCATGGATTATCTAAAGCTTCATAACTGATTTGCTGGCTCAGGATTATTCCAGTTTTCTTGTTCTAAGTTTGATCAGCCATGTGCTTTGGAGAGCCTTGATTTTAAGTCATGGAGATGCTAAAGTTCTCTGATAATGAAAACGGTGACACGGAAATTCCCAGTAAATACCTTGTGATATTAGAGGCTGGTAATATATAATATAATAATTATTGAATTAAATCTGTGTGCTGCCAAATCAAATTCAGGCTCCTAGTGGAGTATGAATATTACATGCAGTAAAACATCCAAAGGGAAGACAATTACTGGGCAGCGTTTGAAGTAAGCAAATACAGTTATCCCACAATAGACTATAAACCCAAAATTAGTTCTCGGGTAAGAACCAACAACAGTAACCAGGACAGAATGATTGTAACCATAAAGACGTTCCAAAAACTCTTCAGTCTTCCTTAATTTCTAGAGCAGTAGTGGCGAACCTTTTACTTACCGAGTGCTGAAAAGAACACGCTTTGCGTGTGCCATCGGCACTTGCGTGCAGCTCCTCCACATGTGCTGCATGTGCAACTGCACCATCTGTGCATACATGCAGCTTTTTCATGTGCAGTGCATGTGTGCTGCAGACAGGCACTCAGGCACACACGAGCAATCGCGTGTGCATGCGCAGGAGAGCTCTGAAGACCAGCTGGATTTCCTGCTGCAATCCACATGCATGCACAGTGGAGGTCCGAACACCAGCTGGGTCTCTGCAATTGCGCATGCGTGCATGCACAATCTCATGTGCATGCTCAGCTGGAGGTAAGTTGGCTGACAGCTTGTGTGCCCAGCAAGATGGCTCTGCGTGCCACCTGTGGAACCCGTGCCATAGGTTCGCCATCATGGAATTAGTCTGTAAACTGGAGATAGATGATGTCATATCATATCCCTCTCTGTTAAATTTTGACACAGAATGCAAATGACCTACAAGGTGTTGTGACCCAACAGCGGCCAGCAGAGCTGTTGGCAGACTCTGACAGTGAAGACCAACACGAGCCTGTCCTAGAGTCCAGGGAGGGCTCTGAGGAGTGTTCAGAGACAGAGCTGGGGCCACGGATGCCTGTCCAGTTGCCTTCAGAGTCAGAGAGCAGTGAAGAGGAACAGGTGAAGACTGTCCCTGATGTGCACATGCACAGGGCTGCTAGGAGGAGGGAGCAGCTCAGGAGGCAGGGTAGGTAAGGATGGCATAACATAGGTGGCCAGTTATCGGCCCCTCCCTGAGAGATTAAAGGAGGAGTGAAGGAGAGGGGACCTTGCAGAGAACAACTTTCATTTGTATGGTTTCGGAAAAACTCTGTTCCTGTATTTGTGAGTCATTCTCGGGCCACACATTTTCTGAACAGTTTTTTTTTTTAAATCCCAGAGCTATAATTGTACTTAACAATGAATTTAAGGACCACCATCAGTGAGCTGCTGGCAGTTTTTAAGGGGTGGGGATTTTTGGTGGGTGGGGGTGTATATGGGAATTGTTATGTGGGTGTGGGTGTTGGGTCTTGTCTCTGGGTGTTATGTGAATTTCATTGTTTGTGTATACTGCATATATACATACAATGACAATAAAGTATATAAAGTATAAAGTAAAGTATTACCCTTCTTTAAATAAAGGGCTGATGAAGGCTGCTCACCATGCTTAGCGGTTTTTGTACCTAATGATGAAATAAAAGAGCCTGAGACCATACAGACTCTTAAAGGTGGACTTTAAATATTCCAAGGGGATATATCAGTGATGGAACTGGATCAGAATGTCTGAGAGAAAGTGAGATATTATGTTTTTCTCTCTATTGCATATTCAATGAAATATGCAAGATGTGAGAAGGTGAGAGCTGAGGGCCAGCAATTAATAGCGAAACTCTTCCTTGTGATGGAATGTTGAACAAGACCAGAATCCAGAAGTAATACTTTTAAGGGGGATAAAAGAAGAAGTGTGTCTCATCCATTCTAGAAAAAGAATACAAAATGTTAATCATGTCCAGTTGTTGACTAATTGAAAATTGCTGGCAAGAGGCTATAATACATTACTTCTCAAACCTCTATTAGAAGACAGAAGAGGGGGAAAAAAGAACATTCACTTCGGTGCTTATTCGATTGGACTTAATTCAGTTATGTTTGGCTTTCTTTGTTTCCTCTGCTTTTGCTGTCTTCTCTATTGATCTGAGCCTTTGAATGCATCTGGGATGGAGCAAAAACAGGACATGGCGTGCGTAACTATATTATGGATGGAACCTCTCTGTTTATCCCGGTGAGAAAGCAAATTTAATCAGCAGTGGATACCTCTAAACAGTTTGTGCTGGAATTGAGAGGTGTATTAAAAGAGCAATTTATTGGAACCTTAAAATCAATACACTTTTGCCATTGTTGCAAAGAGGTGGGTTATTGTCTTGGGTGCTTTGCATACCCAGCAGGGAGAAAAATCCTAAATTGGATTAAGGATAGTTGGTCATATTTTGCCCGACCCTTTGTCTGTTTATTACAATTCAATAAGAATTCCTCCAAAGAACTGTGGTATAACAAAGTGTGCCATTACAATATAATAAGAAACACTGAATGTTTCTTCTGCAAGCCATTCATTTCTTCTTCTTTTTTTAATATCAATCTATTTTCATTTGAAATTGGCCATTTTCTTCCTGTGGGGAGTCATCAATTAGGAGCAAGATTAGGGCTGTGGGATGCCTTGAATAGGCACATCATTTAGAAACATGGTAAAAAAAAAAGGTTGCTCTTCAGATAGTGGGATGTGTGACAAGACAGTAAAAAGAGGAGGTGTTGAAACGCCAAGAGATCTGCAATTCCAAGATAACAAAATTACCGGTAACTTAGGTAACATTGCAGGATGCTTGTGACTTCAGTTAGGAGAAAAGTGAAGACATCCTGCTTCCTTAAGCCTAACTACAAGGGGACTCTTTTAAACGATGTGTTCAGTTCCTGTCTTGCAACCTTTACAGTATAAAAATTCTAGCTTTTTGGCAGAACATTGTTCAGATGTTGCTATGGCTATATTGCTCTGAACCTTTGTGCAAATAAAGAAAACTTCTTTTGATTCCGAATCTATGTCTCTTGATTCTATGCAACAGTTGAGTCCCTGCTTCAGACTTGTTTAATGGCTAATTTTGAATGTTCTCACATAAAATTAACTTAAAATTCAAATTCAAATTCAAATTTTATTTGTCACATGCACAATCATACATGGTACAATATGATTACATCTGCTTCAGAGATGCTAAAACCTCTGCAATTTCACCATTTTTCATATATTGTTTGAGCACAGACCAATAATTCTACTATTCTGAGACACTTATTCATGTCCTTCATCAAATATTTATCTCACCAAACAGAAGTTTGGTACAAAGTGTTCTCTTTAAAAAGATATCCTTGCACCAGAAGCAATTAAATTCACATGAGCTCTCTGCTCCGAAGTCCTTGTTCTATCACAGTTGTACTTCTCCAGTTAGAGCTTTGTTGAGGCCCACCTTAAGTACTAGCTTAAACACGCCTATAGGATGAATCCTTAGTTCATCTTATATTGATAAACTGATACCATTTGCCATGGAAGAAGAAAATAACCTTCAATCTAGTCTACTGTGGACTCACTCCCAAATCCCTATCTATACTGGATTGTAAAAAGAACTTGGAATGAGCACAGAATTTCAATCACCTTGCACTACTGCTTATAACAAGCTATTTTCACCATCCCTAAATACTCTTACTTTATACTTCCATCCTGATGCAGGAGGGAACTCAGACTCTTCTTCTTCTTTTGGCTGTTCCCATAAGGGGTCGCCACAGTGCATCATCCATTTCCTCCTAACAACCTGGGCCTCGACCGATCTGGTGTGGAATTCACACTGATGAGTCGCATGTGAAATTTGGCAAGTTTTTATGCCAGATGCCCTTCCTGATGCAACCCTCTCTATTTATCTGGGCTTGGGACGGGCACAGAAGTCACTGGATTATAACCCCTGTGGCTAGATTAGGAAACTCAGACTGACATGCTTAAATATATTCCATGATATTGACTCAGGGATTCAAGAAATATCTCCTATCTAGAGTACAATCTCTATTCTAAAAAAAACTGTAGCGAGCATCCTGACGGGCAACATAACAACCTGGTTTGGAAATAGCAATATGCAAGACAGACAAACACTACAGAGGATGGTACGCTCAGCTGAGCGCATCATCCGCACCAAGCTCCCCGAGATACACTCCATCTACAACAAACGTTGCCAGACTAAAGCTATAAAGATAGTTAAAGACCCCAGCCACCCCAACAATACTCTGTCACGATGCAGTCGGGAAAACGTTTTCACTCTCTGAAGGCAAACACAGAAAGAATGAAGAAGAGCTTCTTTCCACAGGCAAGGCATCATGTGACCACACCAAATTTTGTGACCATCTTTGCCATGGTCATGAAATGAATCACTAAGCAAGACATCAAGTGATCATGACTTGCAATTCCTATTGGCTTCCCCGTTGACTTTGTTTGTCAAAAGCCAGATGGGAAAATCTCATATGATGATCACATGGTAACCCTGGGATGTTGCAACCATCATGTGTGAGCTGGTTGCCCAGTGCATAGATAGCAATTATGTGGCCTCAAAGACACTGCAACAATCATCACTATTTTGAGTGCCATCATAACTTCAAATGATTACTGCATGGATGGTCTCAAGTCAAAAACTACCTTTACAGTTCAGGCAAGATTGTCAAGTTGCATCAGAAATAAGAATAAGATATAATTGGAAGTAACTCAATCTAGCTTATTAACTGATCTTGATTGTTTTTCCTTTTGTGGGAACTATTTTTCAGGAGATGGAAAAGTAAATTTCACAGATTTCCTCAACATCATCACAGATACCAAACGATTCATGCAGGCTGTAGGTGAGAAGAAAGAGTCCTTCTTAGTAGGACAGATCCCATATTTCTCATATAGATTCTGCATCTTAGGTTTCTCTCCCTCTCCCTTTCCCCCCACTCTCTCTCTCACACACCCTCCCTCCCTCTCTCTCTCCCTCCCTCCTCCCTTCTCATTAGCATGTATTACAGGAACTAAGCTTTAGTAGTTCTGGAATGAATCAATGATAGTGCTCAATCCAGTTAATGTATTCATTGATCATATAATGAATAACAAAGAGAATAGCTCTAAAAATACATGTCATGAACAAGGCTTCTGTGTAATTTTATATGTAATTCTGATTTTTAAAAATGCAGGTTAAAAACTCAGTAATAACCACACAAACTTGCATAAATTTGAATATTTAAATTTGAGTTAGCAAAAATAAAAACAGATGCAAAATTGATATACCAGTATTTGTCTGAATCAATAAAAATGTGAAGGGGTGGAAAATATTTGGAACAGTATTTTTAAGAAATGTAATACATCTTAAAACAAATGAATAGTATAACTGAAAAATAATATTACTTTCCTGCTAACTATTAAATCAATAGTTCCTTTATGAGGGAAAGAAAGAAAAAGTCTAATTTTTGGAAAATATGCAGAGCTTTCAATTGATTATTGGTTTAATCAAGGAACAGAAGATAATTAAAAAGATAATAGATTAAATAATTAAGTAGATATCACAATAGAGAAGTTAACTAAGCAATCAAAAGCAACATACACATTTTTAATTGAAATAATAGAAGGGTTGGGGGTCAGCAATATTGCACTTAATATTTATATATGCAGGTAGGTAGGTAGGTAGGTATTTTATATATATATATTTATCCCATCTTTGTTTTTATAAATAACTGAAAGCAGAGAATATATATAATATACTTTCCTCCTATTTTTTCCCATAAGAACCCCATGAGGTGGGTTGGGATGAAAAAGAGTACCTTAAATCGCCAAAGTTAACTGTCATAAAATTGGGTAACTTACTTAACAACTGCCTTGCATAACAACAAAAATGGCCTCAGTTGTGGTCATAAATCAAGGATTACGTATAACAAGTTGCAAAATGAAAACAACCCCTTGCTGGAAGTTAGTGATATACTGTATAGTTTCTATTTCATTTTAGAAGTCCAAAATTTAGATTAAGTTCAAAATTAAACTTCAGATTAGGTTGACAGGCTCTTCAATATCTATTAAAGGAATTGACTGAATGGAAACTGCTTCATAGTTGAATTTTATGCCCAGTAATTATCATGGGATGAATGTGAAAAAGATTCCCTTCAGCTTCTAGAGGGAATTATGAATTGATTCAGGAATTAGGATTTTTTTTATGCTTCTCTGAAGAAAAGAGAGAGATTTGTGTTCAGAGACAGATTCAGATGAAGGTAGTTTTGTGCCACTAGCCCTTCTGCATTGTTGCTAGCCTTCTCTTTTTCCACTCTGGCAATTTCTTGACATAAATATTTTATTTCCCATCAGCCCCTAAGAAAGATGACAAGGAGACTGTTGATGCCCAAGGAATCTTGTTCTTTGAGCTCTTGTCAAAGCTGGTGGAAACATCTAAACTGCCAAGACATACTACTACGGTTATTGTCAGGTGAGAAAGAGGGGATCCTAAGCATACCACATGTGCACCAAAACATAGACTGATTCATGTATTGCTCCTTGCAGGTTTGTGTGAACCCAGAGACTCATTTCTTCTTATAAAAGTGTTCAAAAAGAAATGTTAAATTTTAAGGGCATGGAGTAATCATTAACATCTTTACTAACAACACTTTAGACTGGGAGTTCTCCCAAATGCCAATAAATGGAAAAATGTTTTCAATATGGTTCATAATTTATTCATACAATAATTTGGAAATCATCTCAATTATACAAGACTGTTTCAATGGGAATCTTTTTTGTTACAATCACAACTAATATAAATTATCTAGCATTATTTTTATTAGGAAAGGTTTAATGAATAACTGTAAAAAAGAAAAAAAAATAGAAAGATTTGTTTTTGTTCTTAGGAGGATTGGTTATCAAAGTAAATCTTACTGCTGTGTATAATGTGAAACTCTCAGTTGACCAAAGTTTGATGAGTGCAGAGGTAATTTGGTGGGGACAACCCTGATATATGAAAATGCAAGTTGGAATGTAAGAGTAGTACTGTAAATGAAAACACCAAGAATTAACTAACAAAATGAAAGAAAAATAAATATGTACTTACAAAACTAAGTAAAAGGAGACCTCTCTTATAAGTCTAATAAAAGTAGTCTGATTTTGTGGAGTAGGGTGGATGAAAATATACAGGGAGCTAAAGAAACAGATTTAATTACGAATGAAAAGGTATCATATTGATAATACTGAACCCAATGCTGCCAAATGATTTCTCCCAACAATTTCATATGGCCTACAGCTGAATCTCTCCTCCCCGCACCATCATTACCTGGTTCTAGCAATGCAGAAAGGAGAACATTGCAAAACAGTGCCATCTATTCCCAAATCTGTCCAACAATATTCAATGGCTATTGAATATTGTTCAAAGCTGCCAAGAGGTCAAGAAGAACCAAAGTGAATATGTTACACTAAACCAAGCCCTCCATGAGGAATCCGGTGTCATCCACAATGTGGTTATTTAGAGCATGGCATATCATACATGAACTAGTAGTATGTGTCTGTGTGTGTCTGTGTCTGTGTGTATTTATATAGAGCAACCAGGTGATGTTTGAATACTATAGCCTGCTCTGAATTCTGATTGTAAAAGGTCCAGATAATTACTTCATCAGGCCTCCCACCATCCACTAAATAACTTTGCTTAAAAAGGGAAGGTAAGATACTAGTTAAAGTTAGCCAAGACATGGATGGCCTCTTCGAGAGGAAATGAACTACCACCTCTTTCGAGGCAACTATCCCTTTCAGATGCCTTCCAAAAAGAGGCATTTACTCACCACTTAGATCCAATCAAATGACACTTCCCAAGAGATCTTACTCAACTAGAAGGAGCATAAATCCAGATTACAAATCCCCAAGATTACATAAGTAAGGACCCTGTCAACTTCCCCATAACTGACTGGCTCAAGCACCTTGAAATAATCAAGCTAGAATATGCCTTAGTCACTTCCACTGGACTTGAAGTTCAGCAACTGTCTAATATACTCTAATTTTCCCCAGGGGCCACTTGAGAATGGGATTGTTGTAGAAGACTGCTGTCATTGTCCTGCCCACACTGACACCACCCCACCTCCTGCCACTGATGCCCCACTCTCCACTGATGTCCTGCTGGCCCCACCACCAACACTACACTGATGTTCTGCTACTGCCACTACGAATGTCCCATCATTCCACCACCAATGCTGTAGACTGTACTGCAACAATCCACAGGTTGGATGTGGCCCTGGGACATAAAATGCTCAGATCTAACCTAACAGATGCCTAAAATAGTCCTCACAGTGACTCTGCATGGATCCATTTGCCATGCCCCCATCCCTATGCAAAGAGGATTCTGGCACTTTGCCATTGGCCTGCAACAAACACCAGATCTAATGTGTTGCACCCTCTATGAGTTGGGCCATCAGTAAGCTGGGCCAGATCCATGGTCACCAGGTGGTGATGAATTTCCAGGCCACCTCTGTTTCTGAGCTCAGAAGGCTTTTGAAGCACCACCAGTCTGTGGAATATCAATAGTTACAGTGTCCCAGGATCACATGATCACAATTTGCAGTCCTTCCAGATGGCCTGCAACAAGCAGTCAATAGGGGTAACAATCATGTTATTAATAACTGCAAGTGATTTGCTTAAAACAACCATGGCAAAAAGATCATAAAATTAGGTGTAACTTGTTTTACAATTGCCTTGATTAACAATGAGAATTCTGGTCTCAGTTGTGGTCGTAAGTTCAGGACTATCTGTAAAATGCATGCAATCATGCAGATTGGATATACAAAAAGGATGGATGAAGGATGAAGAGACTGGATTTTTAAAAATGTTCCAAAAGATGACGATGAGAGGCAAATATTGTATAATGTGCATAGAGAGAAAGTTAGTTGCACAGAATATCATGAAAGAGAATGAGGGCTGGCTAAGATTTAAAAAGAGGGAAAACTCTGGATGATTATAAAGCCAACAAGGAAAAAAGCAAAAGCAAATTTAACCATCTTAACGTGTCTTCCTCAGTTTTATTTAATGTTAATTAAATAAATGTTAATTTTTCCTTATCTTGTTTTCTAGCTATTATCGCCAAAAGTTCCTGGACTGTACGGGCAAGAAAGCTTCGCAGCGTGATAAAAAGTCAGCTAAACAGGATCAACAACATTCTGATAAAGAAAGGTTGCCCAGAAGTCAATCTTCCCCTACTACTGCCTTTGCTGGTGCTGCCCGCATCTGCATCATGAATGAAAAGGAACTGGAATCATACGTGGCAAATCTCCAAGGTAAGCACTCACATGCAACAACTTCAGAGCTGAACTATATCTGTTAAGAACCTGGTGGATCATACACTGGAAAAATGGAACTGATGACCTTAAATCTCTAAGCTAAGCCGTGGAATTTCCCTGGTTTTACTTTATACTGGAGTTGAGAAAATGCATTAAATATCTAGTGATCTCAGGGTTTTGCACAAAATCATGCTTTGCTGGTCTATTGCCATAATTAAGATTTGATCAATCATTCTGCCTTAATTGAAGCCCAAGTCCAAATAGGCAGGCAAGGGGTTGAGTAACTTAGTGAAACTTTCAAGAAGCAAAATATTGGCAGGAATCATATTCTGTACCTCACCATAGTCTTACTTTGAAACCCTTAGGCACAGCTGTGGTTTATTTGATTCCTGTTACTGATTAACATTAGCATAATTATGTTTGTACTACATAACTACAAATAACAGCACAACACTCAGGGCATTCAAAGACAGAGTACGGGACCAACACGTTCTCATACTCACAGACAACATTGCAACCAAGGTGCACATAAACAGACAAGGGGGTACAAGGTCAAAAGTCCTCATGAAGGAAGCTCGGGAGATTTGCTCTTGGGCGGAACAGAATGTCCGCATGTTAACGACCGAACACATCTCAGGCATATCCAACGTCCAGACGGACTGGTTAAGCAGGACTACGATAGACCACATGGAGTGGAGGCTGCAGACCAGCCTCTCCCATCAGATAGCAAGTCGCTTCAGGCAGCAGTGCATCAAGCTGTTCGCAGCGCCGCTCTACACACAACTAGTCAGGTTCAAAACCAGCTTTCCGTTGCTGGGAGCGGAAGGGGTGGACACACTCCACTGCAGGTGACTGAAAGGCCTTCTATAGGCTTTTCCCCCCATAGCACTAATTCCAGGACGGTTCACAAGATGAGACAGGAGAAAGCGGAGCTGATACTCGTGGCTCCTCATTGGCCAAGGCGGCCCTGGTTCGCAGATCCGGTGAGTCTGTCTGTGGATTGCTGTGGCAAATTCCCCTGTCAACGTCACCCCTCAGCCAGGGGGCGATCTTACACCCGGGCCCACAATGGCTCCAACTGGCCGCCAGGCATTTGAGCGAGAAACTCTAGCAAAGGCTCAGCTATCAATTAAGATCATAGACACGATTCAGGCGGCACGCCAGCCACCCTACAGATTTATGAGGCCACGTGGGGTGGGTACCAGTCATGGTGCCTTCACATGAAGCTGGACCCCAGCACCACTTTGGTTTACCAGGTTCTAGAATTCCTTCAGGACAATCGAGACAAGGGTTTAGCTCCCAACACACTGCGAAGGCAGGTGGCGGCCATCCCCTCAGCCCTAGACGAGGGCACTGGGGGGGGGGCTAACTCAGCTTCCAATGGTTCGCAAATTCCTGAAGGGGACCAGTAAATTTCGGCCTCCAGTGGTACATCGTTATCCAACAACCATGCCGACAACCATGCAGACATGGAAGACAGCCTTCTTGCAGGTGAGAACATTGGCCAGGAGAATTTTGGAGCTGGCAAATAAGGTGGGGCCGAGGTTAGAACCAGCATTCATCCCTAAGGTTAACTCATAGTTCCACAGGGCACAGGTGCACATTCTCTCGAAATTTAGCCCCAGCCCCTTCAAGCCTAGGGGAGAAGGGTTGGCACTCTTTGGATGTTAGGCGTGCCCTAGACATCTATATTAAGAGAACTGCAGAATTCAGGAAGACAGAGGTGTTGCTTGTCGCATTCCAAGCTAGTAACCGCGGGCGAAAAGCTTCGTCCACCATGGTGGGCAGGTGGTTGAGAGCAGCTATTATGGCTGCTTATCAAGCACAAGGCCTTCTGGCCCAGCTGGAGTCACGGCACATTCCACTAGGAGTGCAGCGGCCTCGGTGGCTTGGTCAGCTCAAGCCTCGATCGAGGACATATGCAGAGCAGCAACATGGTCTTCTCCAACACTGTTCATTCGGCATTACCGCTTGGACTCGTATGCATCAGCCAAGGCAGCATTCGGCAGGTGGGTCCTACAAGCAGTGCAGTCAACCTAGGGACCCTAGTTATGAGCCCACCCTAAGAGACAGGGGCTTTGGTATGTCCCATATGTAAATGGATCATCTCTCCCAACCGGAAGGAGAAGGGGCATTGGTCCTACCTGAT
>JANHFJ010001333.1:55638-68231 GCA_032468195.1 Cerberus rynchops | reverse complement strand
GGGGGGGGAATCACCTCCCAAGCAGCCCAAAGGGGGAAGCTATGGGAGCCTCGGAGAGATTCCCGTTTCTCCATGCTCAACAGAGGGGCAATCTATCAACGGACAAAGTGATACAGAATCTTTTTGTTTGTTTGTTTTTTTAAATTAGAAAAGCATGCTTGATGCTGTTGGCTTTCTGGAAAGCATCTGAGCATCTTCTGAAAACTGGACGACCAGCATATTCTCTGCCTTGTTCACATCGGCCACACCTGGGGAATTGCGTTAATCCTGTTTAAGAAAGCGATGGGCGCTTCTGCCACAGACAGCCTGTCTAAAATCGGCTAGCTTTTTTTAAAAGAATAAAATACGCAGCTCATTCATAAGAAGAATCCAGTGTTAAGTCCAGTTGGATGGGCACCGTCAAGTCAAATTTGCCGCCAATATTAATAATAAGGGGCTAATGCGGACTCCAGAGCAAAATTTGCAAGCCGCCGAAACTGTTTTCTGTCTTGGAACTGTTTTCCTGGTCCCATTTCAGGTTGGGCTTCGACCTCAAAGCAAAGTGTATTTTAAGAAGTTGTCCATTGGTGCTTCATCCAGTCACTTTGCCCATTCTCATCCATTGAGGGTGCTGTGCCCTTTTGTCGTCCTAAACAGCAGTGTGAAAAACGTTTACAAAATTCACAGGTGATGCAGGCCGGATGTTTTTTGACCCCGTCACAATAACTGAATGAGAATTCTTCAAAATACCAGCACTGGGAGGATTTTTTGGGCCAGACCTCAAATGAGTTGTTTTAGGGACTTTTTTTTTTTAAGTCAGAAAGTTAAGAACTTTCTGAAGTTCTTTTTTTCAGGGTCTTCTGGAGAGCAAGAAAAATTTGTAGGGCATTTTCACAATGTGAAGTATTGTGATAACGGATTCAGCCCGGACTGTGGCCAAGGGTCAGTTCCTGTCATTTGGCCATCAGAAAAAGCCACAATATTAGGACAGCACCTCCTAGTCGAAGACTCAGTGCTGGCTCCTGGGCAGTGAGATTGTGACCCGTTGTCTCTTGGCTCGGCTGATTCACAAGCTGCCTGTTTGAAGGGCTGCCTTCGCTGTCCAGCTCGTACGCAAGCTCTAGAAGGAAGGAAAGAAGGAAGAGAAACGGTAGCGAAGAAGGAAAGCTATGGAGCTGATGCACATTTGATGCCTTTTTAATAAAACTGTTGGGTCTGAAAAACGGCTACCAGGCAGCCTTCCCAGGCAGAGCCCTCAGGAAACCCAGCCAGATGAAATGATTCTTTCTGCCTTTATCGTAAGGCTGCATCACCAGAATGTCGCAAGTCTGAAAGTACAGGTCTCCCACCGTCTCCTATACAGCTTGAGACACTAGGGAGGGTCCTGTTAGGAATGTAAAACTAACAATACTTGGGTTGACAATATATTAACCAGGATTGTTACTTTAACTTTAAATAGTACTGTAAGTGCTGCAGGAAAGTGTGATTTGGCTGCTGCTTCCTCAAGCAGCAATAAGAAGGAGCTAGAATCACTGGTAGATGTTGGTCATTTGGTTATTGGTTGCCGGTTACTGTATTTGCTGCTGAGGAGTTAGAAGAGCGTGGATTTACTGTGAGTTGCTACTGTTTGCAATCTCTGTGTACCGAACTGTATATTTGTTACTGGACTTTGATGATTGGATTATCCCTGAACGGAACTGTTTGATGACTGACTGACTTGACTGTGTATGAATTCGGACTGATTGATGGACTTTGCAAAACCTCTATTTCTAAGACAGTAAAAACCTATTTTTCTACTCAGTGTCTCTGTACTCTGGTTTGTGTAATTTTACCACACCACTCACACCACGCTTCACTGCACACTCGTTCTCCTAACAGGGAACTATCCTTAACAACCCACGTCAATTGGCATGCCTAATAGAGAACATCTTTGTCCGTAAGTATGTTGGGGTGCATGTGTGTATAGGAAATCCCACCGCAAATTAATTTAAATGGAAGGGGGAAACCAGCAAGAAACCCCCCCTCTTCTTCATTTAACCCTTCACTTTTCAAATGTCTGCCTCTTGCACCATAAAATATCTAGTTTTGGGATATGGGGTTACCAACAACTCTACCAATCGTGGCACCGTCTCCCTCCGGATGGTTAGCCCCTTTGTGTTGCCAAATGCCATTTTACAAGGCTGTTATTAACATTACACATTTCATGGGTGAACGAAGACACACAATCCTCCCCATTGATGTTTTACAATACACAGGGGGCCATTATTAATAGCCTAGTAAAATAATACTCAACCTGTAGTTATCTTAACTCAGAGGCCAGCAACACAAGAGACGAAACAGAAAGCAGCCTCCGAGCCAAGGTTTTCTTAAGCCCTGTGGAATGTTACAGGCTTAAAAAAATAAATAAAAAAACGAAAGGCCAGAAAAAAAAAATCAAGTATTAAGGCTTGCTGGGGAAAGTATTATATGAAGCAATGGGGGGAATCTTACTGTCTTTCTAGTGGACATGTGAAAATAATTCTAAAGCGGACGAAAGAACAAAGACCGCAGACAAAAGTCCAGGTCTGGGGTTGAACGCCAAATCATATTATCCAAAGCCCGACGAAACCAGACTTTCCTTTGCAATAAATAATGAATACATTATTTTTTTAATAACAATTTTCTCCCTGTTGACGTTTGTCCTCATTCCTATCATTCAAATTTTTTTAACCCTAATTTAATTTTAATGTCAATTTTTTTACTTTGTGTGACTTATAGATTATATTATATTGTACATTACTCCAAACCATTTTTTTTTGAGACAGATGGGCAGTTTAGAAATATGAATCATCAATAAATAAAGTATAAAGGATGCAGTCAAAAGTCCAGTTCTGGGGTTGAACTCCAACTATTATCCAAAGTTCCCTGACCGGGCGCAAACAAGCTAGACTTAATTGTTGGAATAAATAATGTTTTTAATAAGTATTTCCCCCCTTTTAATATTTGTCCTTATAAAACTATAAACTTTCCAACCCTAATTTAATTTTTAATTTTAATGATAATTTCTTTTAAGCATATAATTTTATTTATGATTTTTTTTCTTTTAACATCCATAAGTGCTTGGTGAACAGTGTATTATCTGGGGTCAATATACTTTGCATACCATTCTGATAATAATATTATCATTTTTTAAGTATACATGATCATAGTTTTCCAACTTCTAATGTGGTTTTACTTATTGATTATATTGTATCGTATACTCACTCTGAGCCCCCCTTTGAGCAAGATGGGCTCCATATTGGAAATATGGAATATTAAAAACCAACCAACCAACCAACCAACCAACCAACCAACCAACCAACCAACCATTGTCTGATTCTTCCTGATCAAGAACCAAACATCAATAGCATCACTCAAATGAAAGTCAAGGAGGAGATTATTGAGCCACATTTTCTTTGGAAAACAAAATCTGAAATAGGAGATAAGGTAAATATTCCAACTAATTTTCTGTTCTGCTTCCATAGGGGGATGGACTGAAAATGGAGCAAGGGAGGAAAAGGTCATTTTGAGACTCCTTCATTAGGCAGGGGAACATGACAGAAAACAATTTTCTCCTGTTAGAACCCTAGTTACTCCATGTCTCTATAGTAGCTATTACTTAGTTTGCCCAATTTTAGCATCTTTCCTTTTGTCTCAACTGGAGTAAAATAGATTGTTTGCACATCATACAACATTATCAGGTGGGTTGTTGCATTTGGCTTTAACATGTTGCATAGCCATTATAATCTATAAACCATGGCTCAGAGCTAGGAACAAACCCAAGTGTGGTTTACCCAAAAAATGTAGATTACCACCTGAGCTGCAAAAATCTGGGTTAGACAGCAGAAAGACAAATACCAGAACTCTGTTCTACCATTTAATGATCAGCTGGTATTTTGCAGCACAGAACTGTTAACTCTAACCAACCATGGTTTGCATAGCTCATTTAACACATTTTTATGATTGCAAAAGGCCTTATTTCTTGTCTTGATGCCTCCTTACGAAGAGCTTTTCACAGTTTCAGCTATTTGGACAAAATTCTCTTAACAAAGATATTTGTATTACTGCTGGATTCTATCATGTGTTCAGTCACTGAGGATAAAACAAGAGTGTTTTCAGTTAAAACTTAAGTACATTTCCCCATCATGAGGCGGCCAATAGTATAGAAATTATAGAATTAGACTTTAAATGCCCAAACCTTGTTCAAACTCTACCCATCTATAATCTCAGCCATTTTTTAATTATTTTTCCTCTTTTATAACAACACAGTAAATGACCAGGGCTAAAGTGTAATTGGGAAGGGGATGATTCACATAACTTTCTTTTCTTTTTTGTTAGATATTGTCTCAGTAAACATCCACAGGCAATTAAATCACTTTTTTTTCTTTCTTTCTGATAAAGTGAATACCTTTTGTTGTTTTTACCCGATTCCTGGAAAGAAGGCTACTGTCTCAACAGAAGACTCAGTGAATTTTGCATTTAGTGACAGGGAACAACTTATTTATCGTCTTTTTAAAGAGGGCATATCCCAAGCTGGAGACCCAAGGAGTGAGAAATCTACCATATCCATCAAATGTTACTAATTGGACTGGGATGGGGCCAGTAGCACTTTGTGTAATGATATTCAGCACCACTCAAATTTTATACATATTCAATACATTGTGCAGCATTGTATGGCTTTTCTAAGATTTTACACAGCTTGGTTTTCATAAGATTGGAAGATATTAACCTGAGATTAGTGCTGTAAGACTTGGGGTATCCAGTATTGGGGGTGAGGGGATCAAAATGGCAAGGGCAACTGCCATCTTTACTTTTTTTTAACTTCTGACCCCTTACCCAACCCCACCGATGCCCCTGTATAAGACTGCATCTGGGCATAAATGATTATGCTAGAGGAAAAAAATGACATACAAATGAAGACTGATGCTGTATAAGGTATATCCTACCAATGATTGGTTGAAACTGATGCTATTTACCTGGAGTAGCAAGAGCTTTTGTGGTCCTAAGTAGAGACGTCTTTACTGGCATTTCAGTTCATTTGTAGAGATGGTGGTGCTGATTGCCTCTTTACTGCCTAATCTTAAAACAACATGCTGAAACGTTGCAGTGGCCCTGCTTACTAAAAAGCAATGGTTTATTCTAGCAACTATGGAGGCAGTAGCTGCAAAAATAGCATAAGAGGGGTGCTCGAAGCCTTAGTTTGTCCATGAGTCTCAACTGTTACTTTCCCCATGTAAATTTATTAACAGAAACATCTCTAAATTCAATTGACAGGAGGAGCCAATTCTTGCTTAATATCACTTTCAGAAATTACTTCTTTGACCCATGAGGAAACTTTGAATGGGAGTTGGGTAAGATGGACTCCCAACATAACTGCTCCCTTCCTGTTTCCAGAAAGAGTCAGGAATGAGTATTAAGTATTGATTGCTTCAGTTCCCCAAGGCATGGTATGAAAAATGAAATATACATGAAGACATTAAACACATCAGTGGAAACATGACAGTAAAAGTCCTTAGTGCATCTGCTGTCACTGTTTGCCACACTGACTTCTCTTGACATGCCCACTGCCACAGTAAACAACCTGAGTCCAGTTAAGTCCAAGAAGGGGCAAGAAAAAAAAAGAGGAAAAATAACCTTGTTATATTCCTGTTTTCCACAAATCCACCACTTCCAAAATGCATTTGAGCCACAAGTCTTGCAACATTTTGATAGTGTTTGTTGCAGCAAAAAGCATGTTGTCCATCCCCATTACTGTCGGTTTGCTCTTTATTTCCTCTCTCCTTTCTTCTTCTTCAAGAGGTGGATATAATGCCATTATGAACATAAATGGCAAACTTTGGTGAGAAAATATTCAGCGAATGAGGAATTGGGAAGCACCGTTGGCCGTCCAAAAGGGCATTGAGGCAGATGGACGGAGAGAAACTTTTGATAACCCCATGGGGGCTATACAGCAAATATATTAAATAAACCTGAAACATAAGGGGAAAAAAAAGGAGGGTTAGTATTCCATTCCAGAGAATAAGTCATCTGCTCATGGTTCCTAAATAAGCCAGCTATGATGTTGGTTGTAGTTTTCTTATACCACTTCACATTTTCCTATCCAGAAGATTTCTGTCCTGTTCTGACAGCTAAATTTGAAGATTGTTTCCATACAAAACACAGTCTCTAGGTGGGAGGCATATAAATTTAATAAATTCATTAAAAAATTAAATAAATCTTCATTGCTTTTCCAGAAGTTCTGGGGCTTTTTTTGTTACAACTTTTTAAAAAGGACCCATAAAAATCAGTGTGACTGTGCTGGATCGGACCACAACATATATGAGTTTCTTGATTTGGGCTGGGCAGCCTTTAATAACTGGCTTCATTTCATATCTCTTCTCACAAATAAAGCTTGACACGGTAATGGAAGATTCGTCACTATAACTTTACTATACTGAAACTATTACAAATAACATTGCACAGCATGTTTGTTGAATGGCAGGAATTGAATATTGTAGAAATTCGATCATGTCAGGGGCACTGCTGGGCAATTGATTGGCTATTTCAAGTCTCCTGAGCTTAAAACATATATGGAACAAAAGTTGGCATGTTAACAGTACATCATTTTAAGTGCCTTGGGCGACGTGATTTACTGTTGCTTCTCAGGTTGTGATTAGCTTATTTTATCCATTTCTTTTTCCTAGTACAAGCATAGGAAGCACTCATGTTTCCACTGCAATAAGTGGATGTTTGACTTGGTAAGAAAGCAACAACTGAAAATGGGGACAGGCAGAAGACAGCTTACAGCTGCATTCTGCCAGAAGGACTGGTAAATTACAACGTAAAAATGTTACTGTATGAGGAATTTAGAGTATCTGTGGGTGGTTGGATTAAATTGTGTTGGCCTTTATTTTGCAGAGAGATCGTGGAAAGGTGTCTTTCTAACCACATCCAATGTGCTTCAGATACAAGTGTTGGTAATATATTTAAAGTTTTGTACATGTCAAGAGCACTAATATAAACTTGGCTTGGTTGGGCTGTTAAGCTTTCACACGCATGCATGCTTTATATGCATGATGTATATTTTTGCATTGGATTCTTGAGCTTTAACGTATTTATTGTTGCTGTATTGTTAATAGAATTTTTGCAGTAAACATTTTTGCAGCAGCTTCCATCCACATTTGCAAACAATTAAACAAATCAAGGACTTCATTTTGCTGAGGTTATATCTGGCAATGAGGCACAAAAGAAAAAATATGTGCCAAATCTACTGATCATTTTACAAAACAGCTGTCATAAAGATTATAATCTAAATTAAATTTGCAGTAGCTAATTGTTGAAATGACAATAAAGCCTATTTGACTTGACTAATTGTAAAGTTAAATTTCCATGTCTTGCTTTAATAATTTCAAATTTCATCTTTTGGGTTAATTTTCCTGCAACTTATTTAGACAGAAGGCGATACAATAGATTGTCTGCATGGTATTATGGATCTGAGACGAGAAACACTATTAATGGGGCTTTTTCCAAATCCACAGTGTTTCTTATATTCCTATAATCAGACTATTTTACTTCTTTTAATTTTAGTTCAGCTGGAACACAGTCAACTGTTTCAACAGACTGTTTCACATTGGACTGTTTTGTCTCAACTCATAATCATCTTCTTCTTTCGGCTGTTCCCATTAATAAACAGAAATTTTTTGCACTCCCCAAATAAAATAAGGAATTTGATCATCTGAATTCCTTCTCCAGCCAACTGTGAAAAAACAATGCCTCAGTCATTCAAATGGATTTAGTGTGAAAATAACCTTGGCTAAAGAAACTCCTAAAATATAGCAATCAAACATGACAGCTGCAGACTCCAATGGATAGTTAAGACTGCAGAAAGAATAATTGCAACCAGCCTGCCTTCCGTGCCTTCCGTAGAAGACTTGTACATTGTGTGGATCAGGAGGAGGGCTGAATATAAACTGTTTCAACTCCTCCCCTCAGAATGCCATTATAGGCCATTGCACGCCAAACAACTAGACAGAGGGACAGTTTTTTCCCTCATGCCCCTCACTCTGCTGAACACTTAATTCTCACAGTGCCGTCTAATGTCTACGTATATTTATCCCTATAGTATTATTATTTATTCTTTTTATCTTCTTTACTCTCTCTCTCTTGTTGATATTATTATTATTATGATTATTACTGTTCTATTGCTTTGCATGTGCACTGAATGCTTCTGTACTGGAGACAAATTTCTTGTGTGTCTAATCACACCTGGCCAAATAAAATCCAATTCAATTGAATTCAATTCAAATGAGTGAATATATTTGGTACATTTACCTGACGTTTGTACTTCTGCCTGCCAGCATTTTTATGCTGGGAAAATTTCTTTCAGTGCTTTTTTATCATGTACGTGCTTAAACTTTCGATGCTTCCTCTTTTGTGGCAGCAACCTGTGTGCTCTTGCCCTTGCTGGAAGAGAAGTCACAGCACTTACTGGGGGCTCACCTGCCAAAAAAAGAGGTTGCACAATAAACATCAGTATATAAGAGCTTATTAACACTGGCAAGCTTACTTTTAAAGAATTCTTTCTACTTATTATTTCAGACTTCTCTTCATATGTACTCAAATCTCATAAGCATAAATTTCACATTACTCACCTCTGTGCTCACGTGAATTTTCTCGACTGGGAAGTCTAGGTGACACTGGCTCACATCGACATGCCAGATGGTCTTCTAAGGCTACAATTGCTTTATTAAAGACTGGCTTCTTTTCAGCAACTTCAATCTTATTTACCTATCAAAAAGAGAGTAAAAGCAAACTCTGTGATACATAGCACTGTGAATTCATTTCAGTTCAAGCAGCATTATTACTATTAAAGCTTTTGCTTGTACATTTTAAAACTTTTTCCTTGCCTTGCAATAAAGCCCAGATGTAGTATGATTTTTCCCAGTCAAAATAGCATCTTAGATTATTCCATTAGCATATCCTAACAAACGACTGAAGCTAAAGTCCAAACTGGAAAAACTGGAACATTTCATTCAAACTATTAAACTCCCCTGCTTAGAATATCAAATTATTTCACTAAAACAAATTGCAAAAATCATGAACGACAATGCTGGCTCCTACTCATTGCTCAAGGTAATTCCTCTTAGCTGATCCTGTAATAATCTATATGGAGCTGAAAAAGACCAAGAACTTACTGAACTCATTCTCCTTGCAAGAAATTATCATCCATTTACTTGCCTGTCACCTACTGCCATCCTGGCTCAAACTGCAAGTCGCTGTCACAAGTGTAACAGCAGATTTCTTACCAGAAGACAAAGGAAAAACTCTACAGCAAACTACTCCAACTAATGACTGCTGGTTTTTTTAGCATTTGTACCATAGCATTGCAGGGTCTCCCCCTATTTACACTACACTTGCATAGCTCTTACAGCAAAGCATTCAATGCGTGATACAAGTTTTTTCTTTATCAGTAAGCCTGTCATATTGATTAGGGCTGTCACATTAATTGGCCCAAGCGTCATCCAGCTGGCTTCTAGACTTAGGACCTGGATCTCCCCATTACTAGTCCAATACTTTAACTACCACATAATAAGGGATCTCTGAACTGCCCCACCTAAATTTAAGAGGGTTAATTCTGTAGTGTGACTGTGGGCTAAAGAAATACTTCCAGGAGGGGAAGGATGCAAGTTTTAAATGTGACATGCGGCTATTGTTTGCACAGCATTCTTAACAGAGGCATTTTTGGTCCTATGTGCCATGGAAATCCAGTACCTAATCAATTCAAGATCAGAAGGAGGACCATTTTAATCCCCAAACTTGGAGGCAGTTGTTAGTCAAAGCATATTTTTGGATAAGATAATGTCACACAAATTGAGAAGGCCCTAAACATCTATACCAGTCAGTTCTCCAATGAAAGGAGACCAAAGCACATAACTCTGAAAAAGCAACATGCTGCATTATAGCATTTACTGGCAAGGCCTGACAGTCACAAAATACACTTTTAAAACAGTGAATGTCTGCAGCATCCAAACTGTTTGTGTGGCTAATAAGGAAGCAGCTGTGAATGTAATGAAGTTTTGCCAATATTATCCTGGCATAATGATATAGAAGAAGCGGATGGGATCCCTCTTTCTCTGGATGGCAATCCTTGAATCAGGTTGTGCGACTGATTGGTACCCATCTAAGAATAAGGAACTACAATTGTGTCTATCTGATTAGCATGTTATGCAAATGCAGACATGAGGTGTGAGTATGATCTTCCCGGGAACCTAGCAGTGACCGAATGTCCTCTCAGTTTAAATTTCTTAAAAAGCCACATTCTACTATAGCACACAAATTGCTTAGTAAATATTGTTTCTGAATAAAAAATATAAGTTTCCTATTTTCAAAGAAAGCATTTCAGAATCACATTCACAGACTATCACTGTCTAACACAGTTTTTCCCCACAACTCTGTCATATCCCTATCATTCCACCCAACTTCATTCTCTTCCTCTTCATAAAATTTTATGGAGAAAGGAATTTCCCACTTAGAAATGGTGTAACATTTTCCTTTCTTTGTGCATTGTTATATGAAAAAAACCAAGGAATTTGTTTGCATACAGATGTCAAGCAAGGCATTTGTATTTTAAAATGCTTTGTCCAAGAAGAAGCATAGAGATTCATATTGATTGGAAACTGAACAGCACTAGAACAGGTAATTTGCAAGATACCCAATTACAATACATCCAGAGAAGATAAATTAGAAGAATACCTGGGAATATGATATTTGTTACGTGCATGAGCACAATAAAGAATCAATATGTTCATTTCTGCCAGGTCTACCACTGAAGTACTGGATTTAATTATTGTATTACATACTGTAGGATAATATGTTAGAGAGTAATACTCCTTCCTCAGAAAACTTAAAATAAAGCTATTGATTGCTATCTTCTGCAATCTTTATAAACAAAGGGAGTCAATACACATCTTATCATGGCTTTTTTAAAACAGGAATTTATAGGACTCATTGTATATGAAATATATTTGATCCGAGCACTAGGAAGGAAACAAACTCCTGAATATTATGATAAATAACTAAATCATTTTTAACCTTAATAAGTATTGTATGTGAAAGTATTTATATACCATGGAATCAATTCCTGGTTATGTATGTATGTATGTATGTATGTATGTATGTATGTATGTATGTATGTATGTATGTATGTATGTGTGTGTACACACACACACACACACACACACACCCCTTCCATTTTAACTTGCCTAAAGACCCAAACCAAAACATTATCAGGGACATTATAACAATATCTCTGAACCCATTCATCATCACAAGTGTCACACCATTCTTTTCCCCTCAAACCTGACAATCATATTAATTTTTATGGTCCACTTGCATTATTTGTCCACAATATGCAACTTTCTGCTTGCTAATCATCATCTGCAGCAAACACTTTTTCTTTTCATGACCTTTCTGCAACCTATGGCATTCTTAATGACTGCCTGCAGGCTCATAATTCAAATACAACTATCTTCTTTCTGTGTCATTTTCTCAGTGCTCACCTTTCACAGCGGTACAATATTTGACTTTCATAGCACTGGAGAAAAAAACCTGCTCCTATATCTGTTGACAAAAAAAAATCCCCTAAACCTTTATGATCTTGCCTGAGTTTGTCTTTGCTTTCCTTCTTAAGATCAATCTATTTTTCACTTATATACTATCCATCTTTACCTATTTATTCTTCATCCCAAAAATCCAGAATTATCTTTCATACTCATAAATCTACTAAGCATATTTAATGCTTTCTTATGTTTAACTTTAGTCCAGATTTTTCACTATTTACTTTCCTAATGAGTTCTTCAGTTGTTGTTTGTACACCTCAAATTCTTTGTTCAGTTTCCAATTTTTACAATGTCTACTGTCATTTCTTCCAATCCCTTTAATAATATATTTGTTGTGCAAGTTTAAGGAGTCAATATATATCCATTTTCTCCACTTTTCTGAACTTCTCTATTTTTCCAAATTCAGTTTTTGTGATAGCTTCATTGTGAAATTAATTCAAAAAATGGTATTATGACATGCCCACTACTCTTAAAATGTCCCACTGATATGATCTGCAAAACAAAAAAACCCTTGCTGTAGTCAAAGAATAAAGATAAATATCTTTCTTAAACTTTGGACATTCTCTGACACTGGCTTTCTTCAATATAGATATGTACATTTATGTTTCCAAACACTATATCTCACAAACATGTCCGTTATTTGTTAGTATAATTTTTTTATTTTTTCATTTTTTACATAATATCATATATCATTCATCAAATCGTGCATAGTCAGGCGTACAAAAATCTCTTAAAATAACAGTTGTGGTTGACAAATAAAAATATCATAATATCATAGAAATCATACCTTTACAGTTCTAAATTTAAATACTGTACATCCATCCTGTCTATACAAATCTTGTACTTTCTTATTTCTAAATTTAATTGTAACTTTTCCTAATTTTACTTCTTATTTCTATTATTTAACCACTGATAAAATATGTCCCATATTTTATAAAATTCACTTAATTCTTTCTCTTTAATTTCAAATGTCAATCTATTCATTTCAGCACATTCTAG
>JANHFJ010001328.1:164830-176042 GCA_032468195.1 Cerberus rynchops | reverse complement strand
GCAATGCCACCTTATGACCCTCCCCCCCCACCCCTATTGACCCACATAAAACTATGCATGTGATTTGCCCCATCTCCCAGCATGTGCTTCAATTGAGTGTGATGCCTGAAAGCATTGATCATCAAAGCATTTGCTTGGGTGGTAAGCAATATATACAAATGAATCAATAATACCCCAGTTTGATTCTTGCTTTCTACACTCAGGACTTACAAGAAATGCTATTTTGACATTGCCACATTTGGGGCTCTGTGTTGAATGGGAGAGCTAGGTGCCTTCAGCGTTTGTGAAGTTTACCCTTCTAAATTGCAATAATTTGGGGTTTGAATGATCCTACGTGTTTCTACCTAGAGGACAGTATGTACGTGAACAGTAACTTCAGAGGGTTCTTTTTCAATATCATTTCCTCCATCTTTAAAAAAAAAAACATTGCTATGTGCAGTAGTGAAAAGAATAGGGAAAGTTTACAGAACAGCCTGCCAAATCTTTTATTTGTGTTGTTCAACTGCTGTTCCTCCTGCAGATCATAAAAAGTCAAGATGAACAATGTGGGTTTTTATTCTATAGCTAGTTTCACACCGTGAGTATTTTTCAGAATACATTTCAATAGAACGTGAGAGAGGAGAGAGGAGGTGCTCGCATTTGTTTTGCAGAAACAAAGATGGGCAAGTACAGAAGATGTAATGGAAGATGAGAAGAATTACATTAGATGTTGATGTGTTATGTCCGCTCCCAGCCATATTTATTCAACTAGCTTCCTCACTAGTCTAAACATGATACTGCTGACCTTGACGTTTGCTAATGGAAACACAACTTCTGACAAAAAGCAGACTCATTAAAAGGAGAAGTAAAGTAGTGGAATTCATTTTTTTTTACTATGGATTCTGTGGGCGTGACTTGGCGGGCGTGGCTGGGGGTCATGTGACTGGGTGGGCATTTTCCATAAGCAGGGCAATAAAGATTAGGCTAGAAACAACACCAGAATGGTTTTTCCTGCCTTCCTTACAGGATTAACCCTGTGAAGTGGGAAAAAATAAAAAGGAGATTTCTTCTAACAACCGGTTCTCTGAACTTCTTAGAAAATTTACTAGTGGTTCTAGTGAACCTGCTAGAACCTGCTGAATTTCACCTTTGGAGAAATATAAAAACATCACAAATATATTTTCCAGGTATTAAGCATAATGGTAGGCTTGCCTCTGAGAACAAAAAGATGGAATCTTCGTGTGGACTCTATCTTCCTGTTTAGATATTCTACCCAAGCCTGCAATAAAAACCAGGAAGAGAATGGAATTTTGCCAACATACAGGTAGTCCTTGACTCATGAGCACAATTGAGCCAAAAATTTACATTGCTAAGTAAAATATTTGTTAAGTGAGTTTCGCCCCATTTTATGAGCTTTCTTGCCACAGTGGTTAAGTAAATCACTGCGGTTGTGGTTGTTAAGTGAATCTGGTTTCCCCATTGACTTTGCTTGTCCCAAAGGGGCTAATATGGCCCTGGGACACTGCAGCTGTCATAAATATGAACCAGTTGCCATGCATCTGAATGTTGATCATGTGACTACAGGGATGCTGCAATGTTGTAAGTGTGAAAAATAGTCATAAGTCCCTTTTTTCAGCACTGTTGTAACTTTGAACAGTCACTAAATGAACTGTTGTAAATCAAGGATTACCTGTACTGAACATCCTTATAACAATCTCCATGCCCACAGAGGCGAAAATACCAAGTAAAGATTCTTCAGTTTGTCTCTCTGCTGCAACCATTTTTACATTTCTTGCCTTTTTTTTAAGCTCAGCTGTATGATTTATATTTTGAATTCTCCCTTATACTTTTACATTGTTTTGTAAACAGTTTTAGGAGGCCTTTGCTATTAAAAATGACTAATATAGTCCTAATAAAGACATAAAAACTTAGCAGCCAGTGTAACTTGAGAAAGGGAAGCTCTGAAGTTGAGACTAATTCTTGCTAAATTTACAACAAATTGTTACTAGAGTACAATTTTGCAGTAGGAAAATGCAGTCAAAAGTTAGTAAGGAGGATAATGTTTAAAGCAAGCGGCCGACTCTTTTATCTCTGATTTTCAAAGAACCACGCATCTAAAGCAATTAGTATTAAACTTTAAAAAGATTTAACAAATTTTGGGAAAGCATGCAGACCATGATAATTGGAATTATTTCCAATTTCTTAAAAAGTGCCCTGCATTTCCTTACAGGAAGACTAAGAGTCTTTCAAATTGTTGCCACCCTACCTCTTAATAGCAATGTATTTGAAATTTCTTTCCTCCTTCCCTACCTCCCTAAGTTTTTTGGTTGGATTTTGATGACAGACTGATGGAGACCTTAACAAAAAAAAAATTTTCAACCTTTCATTGGATCAAACTGAATAAAAACCAACCGGAACAATGAAAAACCTAAGCTCATAAATACTGGAGTTGCTCTGGAATGTGATGGTATAAAAATAATAAAATAAAATAATAAAATGTTCCAACTGTTTTCTAAAATGAGCTTCTGATTAATATGTAGCTTTTTTTACAAAATAATAGGCAAAGCATCAGTTATAAACTGAGCATAGATTATCAATCTATGCTCAGAGTTTATGACTGATGCTTTGCCTATTATTTTATAAAAGAAGCTGCATATTAATATAGAATGAGTGACTGAAATGCTTAAACATCTTATACAGGAGTCCTTAGCTGTTGCATTCATTATGTTCCAATACTTGATATAATTGGCAAAGAAAATAATAATTAGATAATTAGGCATTCCATTTGTATTGACAGAGTATGCCCCAACAATTATATTAATTTTATTTAGTGTAATAGCATAGCAGTTATCTTGCCCAGTTGCTTAGTAAGAAGTTAATATACAAGACAAGAGTGCTGTCATTATGTTTAAATTTAGTCAATTCTCAAGAGGTGAAGTCCTTAGTAATCCTAAGAATACTTGTCTAGAAATTCACTCAAATATTTTCTGTTGCAGGTATACATGTGCCTCATTTATTTTATCAGCTGGCCATGTTTTGATATCTTTATAGAATGTGTTCCAAATTATATTTATCTTGGAAGAGGGGTATTATTCTTCAGTGAAATATGTATCTGCCTGATTAGTTAACAAATATGTTGGTTGATTCAAAAATTCAACAAATCAAGATTTTGAATTTACAGAATTCAGTATAACAAGCTTGAGTAAAATTGTTAGTCAAAAGACTGAAACTGTCAAAGTTCTTCAGTGAAAGTGGCAATGATGCACTGGAGTAAAAGATTACTAAGAAAAGGAAAGCTTTAGAGATGTTAATTATGTGCATTAAAAAGGCCATTGCCAATTACTGCAATTTTTCTTCTTAAAAAGTCAAATTTGATCTAAAGGATTAAGATTTTGTAGACATGGTCATGTGCGCAGTATAAACCATGAAAAAGATTTTATAATAACCACTATCTGATCTTAAGTTGGTCCATTTCATGCCTTAGTCACTATATAACGTAGTTCTCACGCAGCTAGGTTAACTCTTACATCTGTCCAGCTATCACTGAATCTTTTAAGAAAAAGATTAAATGAAAGATTCTTAACAAAGCTACGTGGACAGAAATATTGAATATGCATGTAGTGGAATGCAATTCTTCTATTGCAGGGCAGACGATCTTGTCAGTAAGTTTAAAACACAATTTCTAATTCAAGTTTAAAATAATACTGTCATAGTTACAGGTTTTAAATTGGAGCACTATAATTACAAAGATATTGTAATTATTACTTTGAATAGTAATAGGTCGCACTGTTCTTATAGCTGGTCATTTTGTCCTTTTTCATGGCCTTTGTATCTTTTCATAAGCCTTTACTTCTGAATAGATGCAAGCTACATTTATTTGCCAATGATGATAACACTTCACATATTTGAGAATAAAATCTGATTTAAAGAGCTTTTACAATCTTACACTGTATGTTTTAGATGACTCCTGTAGGAGTACAGGTAGTCCTTAATGTCCCGCCAAAATGAAGTCTGCCCATTAATGGTTGCAAGTCAAGATGGTTTTTAAGCAAGGTACCCATGTGACCCTGAGGCATTTTATACTCTGCTTAATGACCCCATCCCTGCTCTCTCCAGTGGGGTAATTAAACAGAGTATAAATGCCTCAGGGGTGGTAGAAGCCAGGGCAGGAATCTAGTGCAGGCCCAGGCCACCTGCTTTAGGTTTCCTGAAGCTTCTCCTATCCTCTGAGGTAATTATGTTCTGCTTCCCAAATCTTGAGTCCCTCCCCCACCAGGTCTTGGCCTGCTTTCCCATCCCACCAGGTCCGACACCTCCTCCTCACTTGTTTATACACTGAATCGGGATAAATACATGCTGTTCTGTTATAAAGAAATAATGATTTTTGTTGTCGTTCTCAAGGCTATATGACTGTGATGGCAAACCTATGGCAAGGGTGCCACAGGTGGCACACAGAGCCATCTTGCTGGGCACACAAGCTGTCAGCCAACTTACCTCCAGTTGACCATGCCCATGCAATTACACATGCATGCATGCATAATTGCAGAGACCCAGCTGGTCTTTGGGCCTCTGCTGTGCATGCATGTGATTGCAGCAGGAAATCCAGTTGGTCTTTGGAGCTCTCCTGCGCATACACATGTGATTGCTCATGTGTGCGTGAGTGCCTGCGTGCAGCATGCATGCATTGCACATACAAAAGCTGCATGCATGTGCAGATGGTGCGGTTGCATATGCAGCGCACGTGGAGGAACCGCACACAAGTGTTGATGGCACACGCAAAGTGTGTACTTTTCGGCACTCGGTAAGTAAAAGGTTCACCACCACTGCTATATGAGAAACCCTTCATGAAATAATTTTATCAATGAAATCCAGAGCTTTATTCTGTAATAGCTATTGCACATAGAGTAGGAAGGTACTTGTAAAAGTTTAAATGCTTTATCAAACAGTATCTTTTCCCATGTACTTAACAGTCAGTCAGCATTTCAAAGGGCTTTTACTGCAGATTCTTTTCGTTAATCATTTCTACACCAGCTTACTCACCCACAAGATTTGTTCAGAAGAAATTCATATAAAGGTCTGACCAACAGGTGACTTATTCTAAAGTGTCGTGTAAACTTCCTGGTAAGACATAGGCAGTTTCACTGGGATATAATTTTTTTTCACTTGGAATAGATTTAGATCCAAATATAAGGTAGACAGTATTGCAGAAAAGGTGTAATTATTCCTCAAAAATAAAGATACGGATAATAGAATTTAGGGCGTTCCCCTCTCCTCCACCCCAGCTAATTTTCCAGTCTGTTTATTTTAGTATTAGTTTAGTGCAGATATGGAAAAGACTGGAAACAATCCAAATGCTTGAATTGATCATATATCCTTAGCTACCCAATGTCTTGTCACTCCGACGGCTTGAAAAAAAAGTCATATTAAAAATTAATATCCTCATCAAATATCCTTTTCATTTAAGCATCCTCTCTACGATGTTAAAAGTCATGTTTGGCAGTATTTGCCACTACAAATAATTGCTTCTATAACATCTGTAAATCACAAGATAATTCTGTAGAACATGTGATCTTGCTGTAAGCAGTGAAACCCTAGTTCCTGGCTCAGAAGTTGCAGAGCTGGTACAAAGTCTTTCTTCAGAAATGATAGCAAAATAAAAATGAAGCTATTAAACTTCTTAAGCAATTGGACTAGGAAGCAGTGGTAGAGAAAAGGGAAAAGAAATAGAAACCTTTTCAGTTTTAACTTCAGTTCAAAGAAGCTGCTGCCAGCAAAGAAGCAAAATGTTAAAATGGATCGGTTTGAAGCAATCGAAACAGATCAAGAAAGTGAGTATGATTCTTTTCTTCATACTGTGTCTCACATTGGATAAAAATCTTACTTGGGACGTTAATAATAGCTACCAAAATAGCTATTAAATCTCAGTCAGAAAATACACCATTGCAATTCATTGCTTTGACTAGGAGAGAGGAATATAGTTTATTTTCTCTGTGTTGAGAAAGCTAGATTTCATTTTGTTAATACTTATAACTTTGTATATGAAGCTTTGCTTTTTAACCGAAAGGGCATTTGTGAACATAGATTACTGTAGTATTTGCATTCCTACAGAAAAAGTTTTAGAGGCAATTCTGTGTTGCTGCTCCTATATTATTCAGTCAAGCACGCCTAGAAAAATGAACAGAAAAGTTAATGTACTTTCTCATGTAATCCACATAAGTTTGGATGCTCATCATAAGAGAGTAGCAGCTGGGGGGAAACTTTCAAAAATTATCTACCTGCTACTAAGCAAACTGTTGTTTTCTGTAAACATGAAATATGAACATATGTGGAAACTGTACTAAAGTGAATTAATGCATTATCACGGTCTTAAAATATGTCTTGGTAATAGTTACTGTTATCATATCAAATGGGAATATCATCTTTCATCATTACATTCTATCTAGGCATTTTACATAGGAATATTAAAGGAAGTTACTGATAGGATTATAATTAGGGACCAGAATCACTTTTACTGCTATTTTACTGTGTGAAAGACAGCTTTTTTGCAATGGTAATTAAAAATTAGAACCCTGATCATAGTGGTCAAAACACAATGTGTAGGTAGTCTGGTAGTTAGAAGTTAGCAAAAAGTGAACTTTTTCTATTGTTGACCCTGATTAAAAGGATAATGTGAATAAATTCTCATTCTGTCATTGATCACTTTCACACTGGTACTAAAGCTAGCCTCACCTTCTCTATCTTTTTTTTTTAAATCAGGGTAAAAAAATATATTGGAAGACAAGTCGGGTTTATAGTTCCTGTAGTTCCTATTTGATTTGTTTAGTTTTCATAAAAGTTTATATGTTATGCATACACAGCATCCCCATATGAGAATACAACTCCAACAAATGAATTGAAACTTATAAATATGCTAGCATTAAAACTAAAAAATAATTTTCACTATAATATCTACGTGATCGATGTTTGGGAACATTATAGTGAAATATTGCCCTTTCTGCATTTAGCATTTCTAGTTATCATTAATGATAAAACTCCCCCCCCCCATATCACATGTAATTGGATGGTGGAAGCAATAGTGGAGTCTGCATCTAATGACCATGATATTGAATATATTCTAAGCAAATTTGGGTTTTTTAATGTTTTTATTATGGGTAAGATGCATATTTATTTATTTAAAGCAATTTAGAATTAGTTTATATGATTGCTCCTTGCTTGTTTCTTCTTAAATTATCATACTATGAAGGCTTAATTGCAAAGCAGGAATTTCCTAGTTAAACCTAATTTTTGTTATAAATATCCCAATGTCCACTAAAACACAGAGAGAAAGTATGTGTGTGTTTTAAAGATTTTATTGATTTTCTATTGTTTACATTTTGTTAGTGTTTAATAAACATTCTGTTGTCTGGATTATTGAATTTCTTAACAATACAGATTACGTTCTTAATCTCTGCCCCTTTTTTTCAACCACTGGTAACATAAAGCCCATGTTTGGTAATATTCTGTGTTTTTGTGCATGATTTTGAGTCATGATAACTACCTGGACAAGCCCATGCAATTATCTTGGCAAGATTTCAGCAGTGGTTTGCCATTGCCATCTTAGGCTTCTCCTAGAACTGACAGGGAGTAACTGATCCTAGGTCACTCAGCTGGTTGTTTGCTTAAGGTGAAGTTATTTCTAGCCTGATGCCTTAATCACTATACCAATATGAGTATATGTGTGTATTGAGACACATTTAAAGAATGTGGAAAGTAATATCTACCACATTGCTTCTCTGCTTCTGTGTTTTCTTTCTGTTTTGCCAGCATTTAGATTCCTGACAGCCTATCAATCTGCTGTTTAGTGCATTATTGGGAATACAGGCATGTTGAGACAAGGGATATAAGGAAATATTTTGTGGGTAACAAGTTGGGATAGACATGATTTCAAAACCTGGCCAAATAGCCTTTTGACAAGTTGCCAGGCGTGAATGTTTACACTGTTGCTATCAATCCACTGTTTTTCCTTGATGTGGACCATGGGAGCAAAACGATTCCTCATTTCGATCTAGAATGAGTTGCCTTTGTGTCACAGAACCTCAGAGAAAGAAAATGACAGACCACTCATTCATTATGGGCATTCTTCTTTCCTACAAGGGATTAAGTTTTGGATTAACCAAGTATTTACTGATAGCATCACCTAGTGGTCCAAGCCCTATGAAACTTACTTTGGGGCATGAAGATAATGAAAGTGACTGGGTTTTCTTGGGAACTGTCAGAATGATAAGTTTTTTTTCTTCAGTTCTTCAATTTTCTTCAATTACATAAAGGGTTGGGATTTGTAGAACTCATCTAATCCTTGATAGGAAAGACTTTTAATGCAATTTAAGCCAGCAGTGTTCATACTGTCCTTCAAACAAACTCCGAAGATGGAAAACACTATTTATTAATTATGGTGGTTATATTTTTTAAGAATTAAGATATTACACAGAAAAAGACCAATGTACATGTTGGGCACAGGCTTCATGGTCTTTGTTGCTGTTTTAATTCCACTTTTTGGTGCTGCCAACTCCTCCCTTCCACCCTAATTTATAAAAAAAAAAAAAAAAAATAACTTTATATTATCGTCTCTTTTATACCATCTGCAATGAAATCAAAAGAAGAGCTGTCTTAGATCAGGTCGAATTTAATTTATCAATCAGTACATTTGATTAATACAAATAGGGGAGATGAGAAAACACCTGTGTTGCTTCCAGAAGTTGATATGAAAGTATGCTGCCAATGAATCATTGGCAGCATACAGCCATTATGTCTGATAACTATGGATAACCTGATCTCCTATTAATTTATTCGGCCTCTTTTTAAAAAAAACCCAAAACCTAAACTGTTGTTTCGTTCACATCTGATAGAAGCTGTAGTTTAATTGCAAATGGGGATTTCCCAAAATCACATTTCTGGATGATCACGCAGATGGAAATATAAATTTATTTAATCTTTCACTTGTTCCTTCTGCTTTGATAAAGATTCAAGTGCTTGAATGTTGGCATTTGTTCAGAAAAGCAATTCTGACGTTCTCTCCACTGATGTGCTCTTTAAAAAATACTGTTTCTCAAAGTCTTATACTGCAAATGAGGTTGTTGTTTTTTTTATTTCAGGGGATTATGAGCTGTCCAGTGTTCCACGAGATAGAAGTAATTACCACACCTAACCCTAAGCATGCAATTCATTCCCCTAATTTTCAGATGCCCAGGTGGATAGTCTGTGTATCTTAGAATGAAACAATTCTCAAATTTTAAATCTATATTTATAGTACTTCTGCCTTCACTTGCTGAGTTTTCCATTCTTATGTATTTACCCATGAATTAGTATGACAACTGATTGAACATTAAATAATACCTTTCAGACATTATACTTACTACAAAATATTTGTGGCTCATAAGAGCTGAAGTTATTTAAGTGGTCAATTATTCATTGTTTCTTCAGATTACTCATTGATTAATAAACTTCAAAAACTGTAGACTAGAATCACTGCTTAGAGAAACATTCCAAAATGGGTGGGCAGTCACCTAAAAAAATATGATCTTTGAAGTGTTGGCAGTGTTGGTGTTGAGCCCAAAGGTGTTAATATATGAGCCCACTGCAAAATCCTACTATTTATGCAGGGGTGGGTGGATGTACAATATATTTCAAAATATGAATTTGCATGGGTAGACACAGGGAAGTTGTTTAACAGGCAAACAAGTACTCACCTTTAACAGAGTTAATCTGCCACATTTCTCCTTGTGTTAGTCAAGAATATTAGTGATGGGAAGCTCCTGCTGTCGAACAAGTGACATCTCTGTTGAGATTTGTCCTTAATTAGATGAACATATGAAGATGAAACTCCTCACTTCTTTGAAAAATATACAGTGGGTTTAATTCATTTTGTTGCTTGTTTTATAAGCCTATTGCAAATCAGGAGAAGTAAGGAGAAAGACTACATATGGTACTGTTGCATATGTTTCACATTTAGAAGCCCCTGTAAGGTATTTAACACATTTTAATATAAATTTGAAATCATAATATAGTGTTAGTTCAGATGGTTGTATTTTTTTTTCAAGCCCATCATTTATACATGCTTAAAAAGGAGCTAGATGGTTTTATGGTATCAGTAAAGATATAAACCCATCATTGGAGTCAACAGTGATATTGCTTTCTGGTCAAAAGATCCTGCAGAACTGGAAAAAACTGCATTTTATACACACACACATACACACACACACACACACACACACACACACATTTTAGAGTAGATTAGGTTATATAACTTATTCCTGAAATCCATCTCCCTCTGCTACTACATAATATGATTGTGTTCTTCTTTTAGAAGTAATTTAGGATTTCATGCTTTCTTTCTTGACATAGGTCTTTTCCAGATGGAAAGTAGATACTGGTTTTTAGTGTGGAATGTAGTACTGGAAGTTTGGGGGAGGGATTATATATTTATTTTGCTATGGTCAGACCACTACCTAATGGAATTCATAATTAGATTTAGTGAGGTTCTGTACTCTAGCAAGGAAAGTATATGATTATGACAATCTGCTCTGGAAGCTTATAGATTTTACGCTGCCTTTGGGGAAAATTTCCATCATCTTTTTAGGTGATTCTGTCTCACTCTGATTACTTCATAGTATGAAGAAGAAACAGTAGCCATCAATGCTTCTCAAATGCAGTATTTGGATTGTGATTTACAATTGTGCATTATGATCAGAATTTGTGGGTGTTGTAATCTACGAGTGATGGAAGGCACCCTTACCCGTCATTTTCATTTTATCTGGTTAGGATTAAGATTGCTTTTGTCATGTTGGTGGCCATATAAAACAGATTAATCAAAAGACAATTCAGGGATAATTTCAATTCCAAATATACTCCTTACTATTACACTTCAAGTGTCACAGACTTATGTATCAACTCTCTGTGCCTAATAGGTTTGTGGCAAGTAAATGCTTCTCCCCCTTAGCTAGCAGTTAGAATATAATAGAATCATAGGGCTGGAAGGGACATTGGCGTCTTCTAGTACAGGGGTCTTTGCTGGGTGAGGAATTCTGGGAGTTGAAGTCCACAAGTCTTAAAGTTGCCAAGGTTGGAGACCCCTGTTCCAGTCCAACCCCCTGACAAATGGTTCACAGATTTGTTCAACAATTGGAGAGATAAAGCTCACAGAGATGAATCATGTATTGTGAAATGAAGGATCATTTCTTCTCAGTGTGCTGACTAC
>JANHFJ010001328.1:35216-49900 GCA_032468195.1 Cerberus rynchops | reverse complement strand
GCTCAGCTGGAGGTAAGTTGGCCGACAGCTTGTGTGCCCAGCAAGATGGCTCTGCATGCCACCTGTGGCACCCGTGCGATAGATTCGCCATCACGGGGCTAGAATCTGCTGAATTTCACCTCTGCGCCATGGTACCTGCTCTCTGGAACATCATCCCTCCAGAATTTAGGCTGGCCCCAGTCTTGCTGGCCTTCTACAGGATCCTGGAGACCTGGTTCTATGCTAGATCCTACGTTCCAGCTGGGCAATGGGGCACGTTTCCTGTCTTAAGGGCTTTTTAAATGATTTTCCAGCTGATTTGTGTTCCTTATTCCGTGTTTGTTTTGTATCAAATAGGTGGCTCTATAAACAGATTAAATAAATAATAAAGGCAGTGTTTACTTCTGTTATTGTCATGCAAAGCACTCTAAATACTTCAGAAAGTTTCCTCCAGTTGCTGAACAGCACAAACAGCTAAAAAAAAATCCCACTCAAGTGAGCCAAGAATTCATATGGCATCAAAAACAAATGACGGCAGTTTTGCTTGAGTGTTCTCCCTGTCAGAGAAACGCACCTATGATTCACACATTTTTTTATGTGCAATGTTTCCGTTGTTTTCACTTTGGTGGTACTTACTAAGAAAATCTACTCGTGTTATGATTTCATCCCGGCAGTGTTTTTGGCAAGTTTGGTTATCAGCCAACCTTCCTGAGTTGAACAGGATACAATCAATGCAGTCCCTGGGAAGGAAGAATTATTGATAAATGTATCTTCCAGTCACATTTAAAACAGGATAACTAGGCTTCTTTGTAAAATAAAAATTTGTTCAGTATAGACTACATATTAGTTCATCCGCAGATTAATTTATCCTTGTGACTGTAACAACATTCGGACCATTGCGGACCTTCCGGCGCACACTGAAAACCCACTTATTTCAACAAGCTGGTCTGGCCTAACACTTAACGGGGCCTTAAATTTGTTCTTAAACTTTTTAATTTGACTTATTCAAAATTTTTAATTTTTTTACTTTTATAATTGGGCCATGATTTAATTATTTTAATTATATTTTAACTTTTTTATGTATCTTTTTAACTGGCTGTGCACCGCCCCGAGTCCCTTGGGAGGGGGATGCGGTATAAAAATTCATGAAATAAATAAATAAAATATAAAATAAATAAATAAATAAACAAAATGCAAAGAGAAGAATGAGTTTCAAATATTCTAACCCAAAATAGGTTTTTATTACAATTGTATCAATATTACAAATTCAGGTGAATATTCCCTTGAGTTTAACATCTAACCCAGGGGTCTCCAATCTTGGCAATTTTAAGACTTGTGGGCTTCAACTCCCATAATTCCTCAGCCATGCTGGCTGGGAATTCTGAGGGTTGAAGTCTACATTAAAGTTGCCAACTTTAGAGAGTCCTAATCTAACACATGATGGCAAATAAAGGAGAAGTGAGTCTTGATATTTTAACTGTAGCAACCAGGACTCTGAATGATTCCTTTCTTTAAAGCAGCAATGGCCCTGACATAATATAAACCAGTGGTGGCGAACCTATGGAATGTGTGCCGGAAACAGCATGCCAAACCGTCTCGTGAGCTTTCTGGCACACCAAACTGTCCTGAGTGCCATGCACAGCCCCACTGGCTCCGCATCCCGTTCTTGCACACTGTTGCGTGCCAGCTAGCTGGCTTTTGCCATGCGGGAGCGCCGAAACCCAGAAGCGTAGTGTCCCAGTGCGCAGGCGTGCTCTGAGAGCTGAACATCTGGTTTCTTGTATGCACATGTGTGCTGGCCAGCTGTTCATCATTTGCGCATGTGCGCCACGCTGGGATGCTGCGCTTCCAGGTTTCACTGCTTCCGCGAGGCGAAAACCAACTGGCTGGTGCATGATGGAGCACATGAATGGGATGTGGGGACTGCGCACGATAGAGCGTAAGAATAGGATGTGGAGGCAGTGTGGCTGCACGTGGTTCAAGGGATGATTTGGAGTGCCCTTCCAGCACAAAGGCCGGCACTTGGTGATGTAAAAGTTTTGCCACCACTGATATATAGAGCAATAGAACAGGGGTGTAAAACCATGGTCCTTTTATGACTTGTGGACTTCAATTCCCAGAATTCCTGAGCCACAAGTTATAAAGGGGCCACTGTTCTCCACTGCTGCTCTAGAATCTGTTCAAATTTGGATTCAGCTTTGGGACAGGACTATATGTCCACAGAAGGCCCACCAGATTGTAACATTTGTGTTCTTTTGAATATCTTGCATTGGATAAAACAAGCCAGCTGCTGATGTGTGGGTCAAGAATGTTCTTAACATATAATATCACATGTGCCACAATATTGTCTCAAACAAAGCTGTTTTGATGTTTTTATTCCTATTTAATCTACATAAATTAAGTATCATTTGACTGTTAAATCTTTCCAGGAAGTGATTTCAGCTTGGTTAGCCTCACTTATAAGAATATTCATAAAAAGGATAAAGGCACTTCAAAGAGAAATCATTCAAGAGAGGACTCGCTTTAGAGAACAATTCCTTGGAATAGTCCCAAAGGGGTGTCTTGGGGTTTTGTTTTGTTTTTAATAATTTGAGGCTGAATAAAATTGGAACTAAGGATAGGAATGCAGAGTGGGGGTTGCATTAAGCAAAACACAACATAGCATACTAGTGACTTATCATATTTTCATACATCACTTGGTTTTCTCAGCTGTCCGGGGCTAAAGAAACTGGGATTTCTGACAAGCTACAATGTATGAACATTCTGCTGTTTCCAACTTGGGTAAAGGATCACAGATCTGAAGCAAGGTTAATCAATCAGATTCCATTACGTGGATCTTGAACTACTGGAGCAGAATGAGAGAAGATAAGCAAATCACTAACATATGAGCCCCGGGGAAAGTTCTATTCCATGTTCTATTGTTAAGAGTCTTTTTTAATTCAAAGGCCAAGTCCCAACTTTCACCCTACAAAGCACTTTAGAAATGATCTCATTTATTGTAACCTTTATCAAGCTTTGATAATCACCTTTTTTTTCATACTTGCAGTACAGGTAGTCCTCTACCTACAATACGATTGATCCTGACATTTCCATTGCTAAGCAAAACATTTGTTAAGTGAGTTTTGGCCCATTTTAAGACCTATCCTGCCACAGTTGTTAAGTGAATCGCTGCAGTTGTTAAGTTAGTAACACGGTTGTTAAGTGAATCTGGCTTCCCCATTGACTTTGCTTGTCAGAAGGTCACAAAAGGGAAACCACATGATTGTAACTGTCATAAACATGAGCCAGGTGCCAGCTTCCAAATTTTAATCAAGTGACCATGGGGATGCGGCAATAGTCATGTGAAAATGGTCATAAGTCACTTTTTTCAGTGTCTTTGTAACTTTGAACAGTCACTAAATGAATAGCTGTAAGTTGAAGATTATCTGTGTTCAGGACTGGAAGGGCCAAGGGACCAAAAAGAAAACCATGTCATGATGTTGGTTTTGAAACTAGATATTGGCACATACCTTTTCGTACTGCAGACACCTGGGCAGGTGGGACACTTCTCGCAAGTTTCCCCAAAAGCTCCAGGTTCGGTGCAATGGCAATTCCCACAGATGCAGTTGCCTCGGCCACTGCACATTTGGCCATCATTAGAAAGACACCGGCCTGTGTCCGTTGAACAGTTGCAGTTGTCCCCAATATAGCCATTATGGCACTTACATTCCCCGCAGTGGCATTCTCCATGACCTAAACAGAAGTTACACAAAGAAAAACAATCATTTGCATTGCGAAGGCAATGGTCCTGAGTTCGAGATGCTCTCTTAAAATCTGATTCAGAAACACAGAGAGAGACATATTGAATAATCAACACAATTATCTTGTATTTGTATTCGTTAAAGTTCATTTAATCCTTATGGAATTATTTGGTGGTTTGGGGCACACCTCACTACTTTATGTATACTTTCTTCTAAGATCATTATCTTATGAGATAAAAAAGACATAATACACTTTATAAATTCATGTGGTTGTAGTAGTTAAGGTAGCTGACTAAAACCCAGGAGATTGTCGGGTCTTAGGCCCAAAGTCAACTGGTTGACTTGAAACCTGTCTCTTTCTCTTTCTCAGTCCTAGAACAGAGGTAAGGGAAAAGTACTTCTGAAAACATTGCCAAGAAAACTGCAGAGCGTTATCCAGTGGGTTACTAGGAGACAAGACTGACTCAAAGATACACACAAAAAGAAAAAGAAAAGAAAAATAGGGTTGGCAGCAGAAGACATTAACAGGATTAGAAACAGAAATGACTAAGCACAAACCTGAGCATGAAAACAAACTGAAGGCAACTAAAGAAAAAAGTACATGCTTGGGACCTACATTTCATGAGAGACAGACCTGTTTTTCCACTATTGCTTCAGGTTGCGGACGCTCAATTATTTTTTTAAATCTTTCTCTCAGAAACAAGAAAATAACATGTCCACGGAAAGATCCAGGTAGAGCATTTTTAAAATGTATGTAATATCTCCAGTGCTTTAAAAAGTTGGTAGTTTTTATGTTTCCAAACCAAGAAATTACTTGAATATTCAGAATGTGGTTGTAGGCTGTAGAAAGAAAACCTGCAGTGTTTCAAACAATTCAATTCTATTTAAATCTACCCAGAACTCCCATTGAATTCAGTGTGGATATACTCCAAAATTATGGGCCTAGAATTTACCCAACATAAACCTTTGGAAGCCACCTCGTCATGTTTTCAGTCCTGAGGAAAAAGGCTTTTGCAGTTATTTTATCTATCAAATGTGCATACAACACATTTTCTTTCAGGATTGGTGTGTAGTAGACAGAGATGTTCCATTTAAGCTGGGAGAACATAAATTGCTCAAGGCCACCCAGTGAATGATTAGGCTGAGCTGTTTTAACTGGTTCAAATTCAAATCCAGTCTCATAGGGGTCACTGGAGAAATCTTTTTGGTATCCTAGTCTAGCGTTGGTATTAGGACTGCCTTTTCTAATATCCCAAGGAAAAGCAAGTTTTGTTGAAAAGGGGAGAAACTGTTTCAAATGGTTAACATCTTACATGTAAAACTCACATTGAAAGCTTTACTTTGGAATTATAAAGGAATTAAGTGCAATATCAAAACAGAACATACGTTTCTTAGTTGTTCTGATCTTAACAGAAAAAAATAACCAGATGTTTTCTTTTCAGTTCTGGATTATTTTCTGATGCTGCCAGAGTCTGTTTATAGTCAAATCAGAGCAGTACCTACCAATTTCTTGTTATGTTGCCTTCTGTCTTGCACTAAAAGATACTTCATGCTAAATATTTTCACCTCTAGTATCTTTTCATTGGTTGGAAAGAGATTCTGCTTTTCGCCAAAAAGAACAGAAAGTAAATAGCTACTGCAAAGCTTGCAAGGATTGCCACTAACAATATTTTGCAACAATTTATTCCCCAGAGGAATTACTTCCTAGAGCTTTGTAATACAAGCCATGCACGGAAGGCTGTAGCTTGATATCTAGGGCACTTGGAAGTAACAGTGTCTTTAAAATGATGCGGCCAAATAGTTCTTGTCAAACTACTTGATGTGATGGAACATGTTTGCAGAGTAAAGGTCATAAATTCCCTTCCCTTATGTTTGCAGAAAAAACTGGTCAACTCTAAATGGTAAGTCAGGAAGGTGCCATCTAAAAGGAATTGGATTAATTGAATTAATTTCTTCCTAATCTTTCCCGAAGACACAAAATTTGTTATAAAATACTCACACTGTAGCTTTATTCTCAAAACAATTTTTATCAGGAGTGTTAGGCCAAAATCACCCACCCATGAGGACTTATCGGCTAAAGCCAAGTCTTGCATTCTGTTTCTCCTGTACAAACCTACTGTAGCTACTTGGTCTTTCTGGTGAGGTGAGGGTATTGCCTTGGATTCAGTTTTGACTCCTGGAGACTGCCTGGACAAGTTCCTGCAGTTTTCCTGGCAAGATTTCCGAAGTAATTTGCCCTTGCCTTTTTCGTAGGGCTGAGAGAGAGTGACTGGCACAAAGTCACCCATCTGACTTCATGCCTAAATTAGGACTAGATCTCACAGTTTCCCACTTTGTAGCCTGGTGTCTTTGCCACTAAACCAAACCGACTCCCTGGTTTTCTTTAATGCAGTCTGATTTCAAAATCTATCATGGGGAGATTTCTTATTCAGTAGATTTATTTATTTGTTTTATCATCTCACACAACTGACCGGCGGCTCACAAGGATTTCAGCCCAGAAAAAAACAGGTGGGTATAGCAAGAACTTGGAAGCACGCCAGAAGACAATGTTGATACTTCCTTCCCAGGACCAACTATCAGCCTCTCACTTGCCTTAGCCCTATGTACAATGGGCACATTTAACAAGCAGGCCATTTACACTGCATAGTGCATCCCTTGAAAGGGAAGGAATGCCCATGAGGTACATAAAGGAATTCTTATGTAGAAAGATGAAGTTGGAGAATGATGATTTGAGGCCTACTGGACTCCTATTTGTTTCTATGCTTAGATGAATGCAGAAATTCTTAGAAATGAGGTGATCTCCAGGCAATGAGGGAGGTGTCTAAACAGTTATTGGTGCCCAATGCCATTTAAAGAAGTATATATTAAGCTAGATTTAAAAATTTCTTCCAAAACAGAAATCAAGGAAAGACATCAGTGTACATATAGACTTTGAGTGTCTCTGGCCATTATCCCATTATAGTTATATAGCAGGTTCTAGGAATTACTTCAAAAGTATTCACATGATAATTTTTTCTCATTCTAGCCACACTCCTAAGCACTTCATTCTGAAGCTCAGTATTTCAAAACATGTACTTAAACTTTGTGTTAAAAGCTAAACTAATTGCTTTATGGTGAACCACATGCACATGTTCACACACATACTCATAAATACCCACAAATACAAACTCATACACATATCCATAATCATAGCCATATCCGTATCCCACTGAATGAATACTGCAATCTTTAAAAAGTGAAAAATCAAAGGGATTCTTATTGTGGAAAGGTTGCAGGCTAAAATAAATAATAGAGACGAATGAATAGTCTGCTCAAAATTGGATTTCCATTTCAGACATACTTTCTGATCCAAATTGTTTCTACTTTTTTTTTTTTTTTTTTTTTGCTACCTTAACCTAATTTTAGACTGTTAAGATATTTTTGTCAGGAACACAGTAAACCAACAAGTAAATGATAGCACCATCCAAGTACATTATAAATAAATAATGATACAGACTGGAATGCTAATGGCTATTTATGATATGGGAGCAAGTTAAAAATCTTGAAAAGTGCAAGTCTGTATCTATTAAAGTCTCCACTTTAAAAAAAATTGATTTGATCGTTTCAGATTGGAGTCTTACTAGTTTGGCTATATGATGATTCTATAAAAACAGTTAAAAGGTACCACTGGCTACCAGATGCTAGAGAACAACTGTTTATTGTCATAGTAGACACTGTAAGGCATACAATAGGAAACAGATGGCCAGTTTAGGCAGTCTGTGTGGGACTCATGTGTTACATCATATTGATGCTCAACCAACTATGTGTATGCTACTCTTCTTTTCTAGACCAATTATCTGGAAAAGGCACAGAAACTGTGGGTCTTCCTGAAAATAGCCAATAGTTCATCTAGGATCAAAATGAGACGAATATGTAAAAGTCCACACTGGCAAAGGCTGCCTTAAAGGAAGAAGGGTTTGCATTTCCCTTAGACCAACTTTATTCACAAAAAGATAAATGAATCAGAGGGATATAATTATTTGATAATCTAGATCTATTTTCCTCAATCCTCTACTGTTCAGATATGTTTGAGACTACAGTTCTCAAATTTCCCCAAGTAATAAAAGCACAAATCCAATATATCTGGAACATAGGAATGAACGAAAACCCAATGTGATATTTAATAATCTTAAGGTTTACACAGTCATGGCTAAGTCTGCTTGAAAAGGGTCAACATTCTGTGCCATGGTGATTTCCACTCTGAGATTCTTTTTATTTTTGTTATTTGCAACCCAAAAACTTTTTTGCGTAAGTTCAGGCTAGAATTGCTCTGCTTCGTATGAAATAATTATACCCACTTTATGCATGCCACAAGATCTGGGTTCATTAGGCTCTAATTTAATGCCAAAGCCTAAAGCCTATTAAAGCCTTTTAATGAGTTTTTTTTTTTAAAAATATATTAACTGATTTTAACTAATGGGGAATTGATAATTGTTCAATTTATTTTAAAAAAAATTTAAATTTTTTAATTGTAACTTTTTAAAGGATTAGCCGTGAATTTAATTGTTTTAATTTAATTTTTAATGAATCTTTATTTATGTTTTATTGACGGCTGTACACCGCCCCGAGTCCCTCTGGGAGAGGGGCGGTCTATAAATCCAAACAAATAAATAAACAAATAAATAAATAAAGGCGCCTAGTATCATCTGATACGTTACTAATATGAACAACTTTTAGAATTCAAGAAAGGCAGAAATTCCCAAACCTAGATAATATTGCTTGATATTCTTATGAATTAATAGGCCTTTTGCATTTATACGATGCTTTCAAGCACTCAAAATTAAAGTATTTTAGCATTAAGGAATTGGAACAGGATATAAAGCACATTACAGACTCCCCTCCCCCCCAAAAAATTAAATGAAGGTATATTTTCAAAATGAGGATCAGTTAATATGTATTTTAATTCTATAATACAGCAATGCATTTCAAAAATTTGGATTTATCATAAAAGCAGCTTCTTTCTACTCTTAATTAAAGCAATCCCAAACCCATTTTTCTCATTACTCTACAAATGTGAAAAAAGATGCATCACTTTAAGAGTTAGATTAACTTTAATTAGCAGATCTGGATCATACTTAAGACTGACTTCTTTTTGCCAGCTTCACATAGAAAGCTGGAAAAGACCAGGCTGTTTTAATGAATACCAGAGAAGTGTCACCCTCACACCAAATACAAAACAGCTCTCTCCAATCATATAAGTGTGTGCAGCCCTATTACTAATGATAGCCCAAGCTGTTTCCAAAACTGCTGTTTTGGTTGTAGATCATATTTACTAAATAATGTTTGGTGGATATTTCATTCACTTTCACACATCATTACAAAAATACTTCTTCTATTCCAACAAAACATTAGTTATTTCCAGCTGTTCAACTACAAACAGACAACCTCAGCGTTTGCTTAAAAGCAACCATTTATTTTATTCCTTTTTTTATAAAAAAATCTAGGTTGTTCAATGTTATACACCCACACAGTATTTTCAGAAGCTCTGCAGCTTTGATAGATGAGCGTTATGCTTTACTGATGGCTGGCAGGTATCAAAGAAATCCCAACAAATAATTTCTAATTGCTCTGATTTAGAATGGGCTAAGAGAGTGACACTATCACTCTTATTATTCAAGACACAGACAGATAGACAGACAGACCCAATTTATATTTGCAATGAACTTTTTAGGAGGGAATTTATTTATTTTATGTAATTAGAATTTGTCAAACAATAACAGTAAAATGGATACAGGAATAAGAAAATAAGAAAATACAATGACAGAAACGATAGGTACATTCATGCAATCACACACGCCCCCTCTACTGACCACTTAGGTATGATGTAAGGTCCATGGAAGTCAATTTGCAACTGAAACTATGAAAATTTGTAGCAGGTACAACTAAATCAGGTAGAGCATTCCAGACCGTGACAATTAAATTAGTAGATGGTCTTTGCTGAATCTGACATACTACACACACCAGGCAAGAACGGTAACCAATTAGGCAAGCTCACAAGAACCTAAACAAGACTTAGCAAGAATCTAAGGACACCTGTTAACTAATTATTTTTTTAGAAAAGTTAGAAAGCCTTAATTAAGAACTGGTGACCATTGTACATCAAGAATGCAATATTCATATTCTTTTATAACTTTTTCTAATTCTGGCACTATGTAATGAAGGAGCAGCTAATGGGGAGTTGAGCATAAGATGGTTGGATGGATTATCTTTCTAACAAGGATTCTGCAAGCACAACAAGTACAAAAAATATTAGTGTGGAAAAAAGTGGAGGACACAGAAACAGTCAAGCACAAAAAGCTTAGAGAAGATGGGGGGGGGGAGTTTAGAAATCTTAGGGAGAAAAAAGTCTTGCATTTATCAGAATTACACCTTGCCTCTGCTAAACTAAATCAGACATCCAAATTCTCAGCATTGATGCCGGCAGTCTGCTACTGTGAACGCCAGCAAAGAGCAAACAGAAACTAGAAATATATTATCCTGTCTTGTCCTTCAAGAGCCTGGCAGGATATTGTCTTGGCCTCCTGTGCCCCTTTTATGCACTCATGCTTATTAAAATGCACAAAGCACCACAAAAAGGCCCACTCCCTTCATCTCCTTCAACTCTGGCTATGTCCCAACAACGTCAAATGTACAATTCAAATTAAGACATTTGGCACAGAGCTAAGACGGCAACCTTCATGCTGCGGTTTCCCGCAATTTGTTCACACAGGCAGGCATCTTAATTTAAATTTTGATTAAACTATCAGATAAAACTTGGCCAAGTAAATATTTTTCTTAAATTTGCACAGAGCAACAACTATAAAAGTATCCCATTCTGATTATATACATTAATTAGATTTAATATTCTCACTTAACTCCAAAGACTAGTTAACTAATTGGTGTGAAGATGCTGATTAGTCTACTTCAATTACATAACATATCAATGGTTGTAGAACACTAACAATACATAAATGTTATAAAGTGAACCCTAACACATCCGTACAGTCACTCTTTTGTTTAAAAAGAATTTTGATATGGATTGATAACAAATCATTTGTGTTTTGATCATCGAATAAATATATTCACAATGTACTCTTAAAGCATTAAGATTGTAATAAGGGAAGGTTGCTTTCATTATTGGTACCTTTAAAAATAACATTAATACCTATGGCCAGGTAGGAAATAATGAATACACAAAGCAACTTCTGAAGAAAAGTCAACACTACACGAACAAAGGCAAATATGTGTCCCAGGATCAGTGGTGGAATTCAACCAGTTTTACTACTGGTTCGGTCCGCGCGCACGTTTGTACCTCCTTGGCACCCGAGAAGAATATCATCTATGATGTTTGGGAACTGCCAGCAGAGATGGCATGCTCTGTGTTCCTTCAATTGAACCATTCTTCTCTCTTGTAAAACCCATAAAACAGGCAATCTTCTGGGTTTTTCTTCCTCTCCTCTTAGAAATTCAGGTATTTTTACAGTCTTGACGAACGTTAAGAAATCATGTAAAAAATATCTCCAAAGAAAGAAGTAATCTATTTTAATGTGTGTGGGGGTTTTGTTTCCTTTTTGCACCATGGCAAAGATTCAGCACTTTCTGGGGTAGGATTAATCAGTTTTGCCTTGCAAGGACAAATAACCAGTGTTCTCAAATATTTGGTCAAATTTTAAAAGTATTCTGACCTTTCCATTTCTCAGTTTCTGTTTTGGCCTTAATTGCAATACTTCATGATAGAAGTGCTGTTTAAGAATTACTTATTATATTCATGTTTAAACATCAGGTTATCTGGAAGCAAGGATGACATTCCTCTTCTTATTTCATCATGTCAATTTTTGGGACTCACGTGGTAAGATGCTGGACCTGTGCACTGTTGAAGTCAGCAGCTTGGCGGCTTGATTCCTGTGAGCGAATAAACCGCGTAGATACAAGAAAGGAGCCTCCCCCAATTGCCTACCAGCATTCAGTGTCCCGCAGGTAAAGATAACACTGCCCGAAAAAATTCCTTTGCAGTGGCTCACATGGTAAGATGCTGGGCCTGTGCACCATTGAGGTCGGCAACTTGGTGGCTCAATTCCTGTGAGCGAATAAACGGTGTAGGTACAAGAAAGGAGCCTCCCCCAATTGCCTACTGACATTCAGGTGTCCCGCAGGTAAAGATAACACCGCCCGAAAAATTTCTTTCACAGAGGCAGCCAGCCCCCTCGGGGATCCCTGGCTAACACGTGCCATATACTAAATAAATAAGCCATATCAATTGAATTCAACAAGGCGAGCTTCTATCTCAATCCACCATATAAACTCATCTTTTTTATCCTACTTCATGTCATATTAAAGGATCACCGATTTCAAATATTGCTGTACTTGCGTTAACAACCCATTTAAACTGTTATAAAGGAGCACAAAAGTATCTGCCCCCTCTTCTTTCATTACCTCTGGAGTGAATTCAAAGGTTCCAGAATAAGCTGAAGAATGATTTAAAAAAAAAACATTAACTGGAAAAAGAAAACCCACATTTTCCTCAGTTCCCCCCCTCGCATCTACACCTACACACTTCTTCCACCTCATTATTTTCCATCTCCAGTGTAAACAACACAATGGAAAAATACAAGAACAGGAACAAAGGGCCCCTTGGTTATAGGTTTGACCCAGAATAGTTAAAAACTTGATCCGTCCATTTCTTTGTTCAATTACAACTTGCTCACAGAATTATCCATATTTTGCACACATTGTGCTATGAACTTGACTGTGCCTTGTCAGATCTGGAACACACATGAGCATGCCAATACTGCATCAGGATTGCAGAAATCCTTATGCTGAGAAGGCCAAAGAACCTGCGATCGTTTATTTATTAAGAGTTTTTTTTTTCCTTTGTAAAGAAAACAAGTCTGCTGGGTCCTCTAGAACAGACTGCTCCAACCCACTCAAAGGTTCAGAACATGGCTGTAATCAGATAAATCAACAACAGCCCATTTGTTTGCACAGTAAGACAGAGTGTAGTTCTCCTTGGAGTAACAGTGAGACTTATTGAACAATCAGAGATGCCGGTAGAGGGCACAGCTAAGAGATTCAGAATATCAGCTTTTGACACTTGGCTAAGTAATGTAGTCCCAGGGAAGAGTCATTTACTTCAAATGTAGTAGTATAACTGCACATGATCCTTAAAAAGAGTTTGTAACTGTAACTGTCTGCAAAATTAAGAGACAGGATGCTACAATATCTAGCAGAAAATGTCATTTTCTCATATTTACTGCTCAACCCCATCAATATTCCAGTTGCTTTTTCCCCCTGTTCCAGGAGAAATCAGCAAAGAGGTTAATGCTGGGAGGGACCATGTAGATTTCCAAAGATTGCTGGGCTCACCCATCAGCCTGGCTGGTCTAGCCAATGCTCAGGGACAATAGCCAACAAACATCTGGAGGCCATATGTTGCTCACTTTTCTTTGGAGAGTTGTACAATCTCAGCCCAGAGTTCCAAATTCTTGTGCCTTGGCCTTAGCAGTAGAAATCATCCATTGCCCAAAACAATAAGGAGAAATCAGCCAACAAAAGCACAGAAAATCATCTTGGGTTATCTTTCTGCTTAACCGGAATGCTCATCATATATCCCATGCTTCTTAATTTTGTAAATTTGCACATGAGAATGGATTAAGAATGATGGGCGGTGGGAATGAAGTGACAAATCTTGGTGAATTTTTGTTGCCTTATATAACCCAAGAATTAACTCAATTGCCTGGCAAGCTGCATGCCATCTATTAGCTGACTGGATTTAAATAACCCAAAGTAGATGAATAAGTTGGAATCATCATGTAATGAGCAGAGAGAATAACCTTGGAAGACAGGAAGCCTCAGCTGAGAAAATAGTCCAATAAATAAAATCTGAATCCAAAGGAGGAAGGGATGGGGTCAAGGAAACAGTCTCAAAAGAGACCCTCCCTAGTTCAATTCAATTCAATCCTTAATTGTCAATGCACAACGTTGTGCAGCGAAATTGAATAGTTCCCACAAAGTAAAGGCAGGGGAGCGAACTTGCAGGACTTGCAACTCTATTCCTACAACCTTACAATAACGGCCATGTGTGGTACTCATGGTTTTGTATCCTGTCTGAGCTGCCTTGAAAAGCTGCCACATCTGAAGCAGAAGGTGCCTTCTTACCTCTCTGCACCTGCATTTTAATTGCATCTCCTTCTGGAGCCTCATCAATGAAACAGCTGCAGGATCAATTGTGTCACGATTTTCCTGGGAAAGATTTGTTTTTCTCTTGGGATTGGATCCCAAAGATTTTGATGTTCAAGAGATGTATTTCAATGTGCTCAAACAATATTTCTTGTCCGGCACGAAGAATCATAACCATGCTTAACTTCCAGTTAAGCTGATTTATTGCTCATGCGTATATACAAGAATCTAGTTGAACTGACAGTAAGCATTAAATTGGCGCTAAATAAAAGTTAACAGAATTCAAGAGGGGCTGGATGTTGACCGCTAATAGGAATGTAATGATTCCAGGCTGATTCCTCTCTTGACATTGCCCTCAAGTCTCTGCCTCTTCTTCTCCTACATTTCTAGACGGAAGTAATCATCAGGGCAAACAACCTATTTGGGATCAGCCATATTAAAGTAAAATTAAAAGCAAAACAGAACCATGACCACCCAAAGATTTGAAAGCAAAATGTCCAGTTGACTTTATCTTTTGGGGAAATTGGATTTTAAAACCAAATAAGCAAAGCCTGATGCAAATTTAACATGTCCATTTTGTTTTGTTTTTTTAAAGTCCTGCCCTAACAGGGCTGCTGCATTTATTCATTTTATTTATTTATTTTATTTATCGAATTTATATACCGCCCCCTCTCCCTAGGGACTCGGGGCGGTGAACAGCAGATAAAAACATACATACATAACAATCTAAAAGCCACTTAAAATAATTATATAAGCTGATATAATTTAAAA
>JANHFJ010001328.1:24939-35116 GCA_032468195.1 Cerberus rynchops | reverse complement strand
AATCTCCTTTTGTTTTTTCCCACTTCACAGGGTTAATCCTGTAAGGAAGGCAGGAAAGAAACATCCTGGTGTTGTTTATTGCCCTGCTTACAGTCACATGACCCCCCCAGCCACGCCCACTAAGCCACACCCACAGAACCAGTAGTGAAAAAAATATTGAATTCCACCACTGCTCCAAATATATTCCATGTGTCACGTAGAGCATAGAATAACAAGAGTTGGAAGGGACCGTGGAGGTCTTCTAGGACAGCCCTCTGCTCGAGCAGGAGACACTCTATACCATTTTGTCTCAGTGATGCACACATAATTTTTGGAGGCAACGTCCACTGATTAATTGCTCTAACTGTCAGGAAATTTCTCCTAATAATTCCAAGTTGCTTCTCTCCTTCATTAGTTTCCATCCATTGTTTCTTGTCCTGCCTAGTTGTACTTTGGGGAATAGCTTGACCCCCCCCTCCTGTTGGTGACAGCCCCTCAAATCTTGGAAAACTTTCCCACCCTTGTTTCTTTTCTTTGTGAGACTAAACATTCCCGGTTCCGACAACCGTTCATCGAAATCCCCTAGTCCTCTTTGTTGCTCTTCCCTACACTCTAGTTCTAGAGTCTCAATGTCATTTTTTGTGTTGTGGTGGCCAAAACTGGGCACAGTATTCCAGGTGTGGCCTTATCAAGGCATTATAAAGTGGTAGTAACACTTCACGTGATCTTGATTCTATCCTTCTGTTAATGAAGCCTAGGACTGTGTTGGCCGCTGTTGTACACTGCTGGCTCAGAGTTCAATGATTCTCCCCATGTGAGATGGATAGAGCAAATGAAAGTCTCTTGAGGGGAAAAAAATATTTTTGCTTGCCTCACAAACTTTTCAAGAGCTGCTGTGAAATTGATGCCCAGGAGCTGCTGATCCCGTTCTACAGAGGAACCACTGAGTCAGTCATCTGCACCTCTGTCACTGTCTGGTTTGGTTCTGCAACCCAACAAGACAGACACAGATACAGAGGATAATCAGAACTGCAGAAAAAACAATGACTAGCAACCTGCCTTCCATGGAGGACCTGGATACTGCACCAGTCAAAAAGAGGGCTGGGAAAATATTTACAGATCCCTCACATCCTGGATGTAAATTGTTTCAACTCCTACCCTTAAAACAATGCTATAGGACACTGCACACCAGAACAACTAGACACAAGAACAGTGTTTTCCCGAACGCCATCACTCTGCTCAACAAATAATTCCCTCAACACTGTCAAACTATTTACTAAGTCTGCATTACTATTATTCTCATCGTTCCATCACCCACCCACCCCACTATGACTGTAACTTGTTGCTTGCATCCTTACGATTTATAGTGATTGTCTCCTAGTATGATCTGACTGCTTATTTGTACCCCATGACTATCTTTAAGTGTTGTATCTTATGATTCCTAATGAATGTACCATTTCCTTTATTGTACACTGAAAGCATGTGCATCGAAGACAAATTCCCTGTGTGTCCAATCACACTTCGCCAATAAAGAATTCTATTCTATTCTATTACTTCCAATTCTGCCATTGTTATAACTGTTGTCCAGGAGGAAAACAAACACCCTTATTTCACTCCTTTTCCTATTATGAATCATTCTGTATCAATTCGACTTTCATTGTAGATTCTTGTTCATTGTACTGGTTCTTCCGAACGGTAATAAGGTGCTTTTGTGTGCTTATGAACTTTAATATATTCCACATTCCAAGATAATCAACGTGATCAAAGGCCATAATGCAGCTAATAAAACAAAGCTAACCCTCCTGTTTAGATTCTCCATAGCTATCTGGTTTTGTGTTTTGCTGGAGTTATTTGAGGGGGTGGGAAAGAGAGAAATAGAGAGAGGGCGACAGAAACAAATGATTGAAATAGGATGGTAAATTATACATTCCCTGACATCTCTATAGTATAGACTGATCTTTTTTTCACTCTCTAGACTGTACTGTTTTGTTCACTATGTGTTGATGTTTTATCTTATCTCCATTATTCCATTTATTCCATTTAAGGTTTACTTCATTTGCACCTGATGCTCTCCTATCTAATAGCTGGTCTATTGCTATTCATACCTCATCTTTTGTGTTTATTATGTTTCTTCTGGGATTATTCCTGAGTATTCCAAGCTTGAGAGCCAGTTTGGTGTAGTTGGTTAAGTATCTGGTTAGAAAGCAGGTGAGTGTGAATTTTAGACCCACTTTGGACACAAAGCCAGGAGAGTAACCTTGGGCCAGTCACTTTTTCTCAGTCCTAGGAAGGAGGCAAGCCAAACCACTTCTGAAAAACCTTGCCAAGAAAACTGCAGTGACTTGTCCAGGCAATCTCCAAACTGGACATGATTTAATGGCCAAAAACAAAATCCAAGTTTAACTGTAATTTTTTTCCGAGGTTTCTTTGAACTTAATTACAGTAAAAAGGCCTCTCATTTGCAGTGTCTTGTTATTTTCCTCTGTCGATCTTCTTGATTAAGCAATCTTTCCTACTGCCATCTTGCTTCAAATTTAAAACTGGTGTTCATCACGCATTTTTTTTTTGTTGCACAGTGCTTTCATTTTCTGCCTTTATTTATCATATTATTTTCTGCAAATCACTGGAAATTATGAGACTATTCTTTCTTGCTCACTTTCCAAAATATCCCTAATCTCTTCTTATAATTCCTCAGGTTCTCTTCTGAATAATTTAACCCATTCCTTATAAAGGTGTATACTTTGATTGTATGTCTTCCAGGTAAATTCTTACTGACACAGGTACTTTTTAATTTACTAAATTTAATCCATATATTTTGCACCTGTAATTTGTGGTCTGTTCTATAGATAGGATTAATTTATATTTACATAATACCTACAGAATTCCCTGCAGTATAAGATAAGGGTAAAATTTTCTAAAAGTGGATGTTATCATCTTGTAACGGCACTGATAGTGGAGTTCTATAGCATCCAGAACTCCCTTCAAATACTAAATTTGACAATACATAAAATGGTTCAACTTCTCCCATTTTTGTTGTTCCACTAATGATCTTCACTTTTTCTACTGAGTGTATTCTTACTTTATCCGCATGACTAAATATGCCATGTGTTGTAGGATTTATTCTACCCATGTAGACTGGTTTCTTTTATAAACCACAAGATCTCATGTTGTCTTGCATGGCATTTGAAGTTCCACTGAATCACTCTGGGAATGTTTCCAGGCAGCCAAGTCATCAAACTATAAAACATATTTTTCCCTCAAAGCAAAAACAAACAACAACAAAAAGCCACCCTTAAACAATACTGTACAATTTACAGTCCCAATCCTCCTGACAAGAACCTACAAGCTTCTACCGGTACCATCAAGAACTGAGGGGAACTTCTTTTATTATTAATATTACTTTATGCAGAACAATGTGCTCATTACCATGTTCTCTTCATTGTGTCTTAATTATTCTACTACTTCACTGTCACTGATTGCTTTTACAAACCCTCTGCATTTTCCTCAGGGAATGATTGTTTTCCTTGTGTTTGATTCCCACCAAATGTAATCAGAGCCAGATTTGATGCTTCTAAAACTAAGCAGATTTGATCAACTTCATATGCCATTTGTAAAAAATAAAATAAATAAAAGGTGATGCATAGCAGAAGGGAGGATTCCTAACATGTAGCTCTCTAGATGTCCTGTGATGGTGGGGTAGGGTGAAAGCTTCTTATCCAACTAATTTGGAGAAGCTTAGCTAAAGAAATTGGCTTTAAATTACAGCCTAATAAGCGCAGAACTGTTGTTTCATTCCTTTCCGTACTTGACAATTTACTTCTTCTAGTCCCCATTCTAGTTTAAAGTATACTATTATTTCCATGTTTATTTGAGAACAGAGCGTGGTGAGCAAGCCAAGCTTTCAAGGAATGAAATAAACAAAGTCAACAAATGGTGAACTTTACTATGAAAGAAGGATTTGGTGACTGAGGAATATCTATTCCTGTACAGTCTATCTCACATTCAACAGGCCACTTTTTATGGGGTTTATCAGAGATATGTCTGACACAAATAAGTGTTTCTTGCACTAAGGTTGCTGGAACTGAAACAAGTTATTTCTTTTCTACCTATTAGGAAGAGGCTCACCACATAATTATTTATGAAGCCTTTAAAGCAGAGGTGTCCAACCTTGGCAACTATAAGACTTGTGGACGTAACTCCCAGAATTCCCCAGCCAGCTATGTCTTAAAGTCGCCAATGTTGGGCACTCATGCTTTAAGGGCTACCCTTTGAACTTTTCTGTTCTCTGTCTCTCTCCTACTTTCCCAACCTCCTCAGCAGGAATTTCTCGAAAATATATCTAAGCTCTCACTGTAAATAAAGGTTATCAATCCATATGGCTATCTGCATGAGGTGGGGCGAGAGAGGAAGCTGAGTCATTAGAGAATGATCTTGCATTTCCTCTCCATTTTCTCTGCAGCCATTGCTGTAATTTTCAAATCTTTTTTTTTTCTTCATTTAAACTTTGGACGCTGTCTTTACAGAAATCATGTGTGTCCAGCATGACTCAGGCTCAGCTGATGATATAAATCTATTTTTGTACAGTTCATAAAAAAACGTGTCTCATTTTGCGAGTCCACTTTCCGGTATGATATTTTGTTCTCTGACCTTAATAGTCAGCAAGATTGAATAAAGTCCCAATAGCCCTGCAATCAGGGTGGAATCAGGCCACCACATCTTACTCATAGAACCCCTTCCAAACCTGTCCTTTTTCATGTCCATAATTTCTTGGAATTTTCATGTCCCAGAACTGTAGACACAACATCCTCTGCACAATAATTCCATGCATTTCACACAAACAAGTGTCTTTGCCAAAGGAAAGCAAATTCACAAAATCTGCAGCTTGCATTCCCTTCTTTCATATAAAGCCAATCTAAGACTAAAACCTCAGGCAAACGACACAATTTTATACACTATTCTCCCTCATATTATTTTGTGGGTTCCCTTTCACTTTTATTTACCTCTTAATCTCATTACCTACCAGGTATTAATTATTACCAGAGAAGGAAAAAAACATCTAATTTCTCCTTGATTCTCTCCAGCTGGAAAATATTACACTTATTGTAGTGAATATTACATTTAAGTGCAATTCCACTTGATGTCGATATACTGTATGTACCAATGTAGTAATGTAAAATTGCACTAATGTATAACTTTAGGAAACAATCTTCCATTGTGTGGCTCCCAAATGAACATACATTTAATATAGCTATTAAGAGAAAGGATAAGATAGAGAAATGTAATGTTTTAATCTTTTACTCTTATGCCAAGCTAGCAACTTTGGTAAGATTTATTGAGTGGTGGTCAATAAATCAACTAAATTAGTACAATTAATTTTGTGCGGGGGGGACTGCCCTTAAAGACCATTCAGAAATGGTCCAAAATGAAATGGCTCAAAAAGTAATGGAATCACCTTGATTTGTAACACCTCCACTGAGATAATACCTCTACTGAGAAGTAGGTTTCCAATACAATTCACAGTGATCTTATAAGGTGTTTTATAGCTTAGGATCTAGGCATCTTTGAGACTGCCCTGCCCATTTGGTGAGATCTGGTGGAGAAGGCTTGTTGTAAGTCCCAACTAATAGGGAATGGTGCCATTATGAACCTTGAGGATTACTCTTCTCTATAGCTGATTCCCATACTCTAGAAGAGCCTACTTACTCCTGGATATAAGGATAACTCTATCCCTTTCTATAGTCTTTCTAGAGGGCTTTGGAAAGGACTTGTACAGCTGGATTGCACTAGATGACACACTCCAAGTGATTTCTAATAATTGTGTGTGATTACTATGATTGGTTGTTGTTATAGTATCTATTTTAGTCCTGTTGCTATGCCATGCCATGCCACACTACGCTACGCTATGCTATGAAGTATAAGATGCTCAAAGTCATTTTGAATTGAAGCAGCATTAGCAAGGAAGCAAGCAATGAAAAAAATTAACTGAAATGCTCCTCCTTACCCAAATTAACTCTGAGATAATCTAACACAGCAATGGCAAACCTTTTAGAGACTGAGTGCCCAAACTGCAAGTCTCTCTCTCTCTATTGCGCACGCATGCACATGGCATGGACCCAAAGACCAGCTGGGCAGTGGGAGATGGGGCATCATAGCACTGGCAGCTCTGTAAGAGGTGAGATCTTTTTCTTTTGCGAGCTTCTGTTATATCATTTGTAGGGAAACTTTATTTCTCTGCAAACAAAGGTGAGAAACGCCACAGAGAAATGCAGTGGAGCTAAGCTGGGGCGACATCGCGCATGCCCACAGAGAGAGCTCTGAGTGCCACCTCCAATCTAATACATACCTGAGCAGAGAATGCCTTTATATCTTGGACAGGAGAAGTCATCACACTCACAAAAGAGCCCGTAGATCCTGCCAAATTCACTTTTGTAGCACACACAGCGGTGACAGGAGCACTCTCCACGACCACTGCAGATACGTTTCCCTTCAGCTTCTCGGCACAAGTTGTGGTACATGGCCCCGCTCTCTCCTTCTTCGCATTCACACTTGGCTCCTACATGGCCTGGGTTACAGTCACATAATCCACACACGTAGGTGCCATTTCCACTACACGTACTGCTGTTGTGCTCTATCTGTTTGGTACATCCACATGTGCAGTTGTAAGAAACGGTCACCTCTACAGTGTCCCGAAACCAATCTGGTTTGATAGTGAAGGTCTGTGAGATGCTCTCAGCTGGGCAGGTCCGAGCTTCTACTGATATCTCAAAGGAAACCTAAACAGGAATAGTAAGAAGTAAGAGTGAAAAGGCATCCGTTTCTGAAAAGTTACTTATGTGGTGATAGTATCAAAGGCATTATTAGCATAATTGTACACACACACACACACACGTATACAGAAGCCTGCATACTAAGTGAAAAGCTGTTGGTGACCTTCAACCGCTGCACCATAGAGAGTATTTTAACATACTACACCCATGTATGGTTTGTCAATTGCACAATGGCAGATAGGACAGTGCCCCAGAGGGTTAACATCATTGCCCAGAGCATCACTGGTTGTCCTCTCCCCTCTCTGGAAGAGTTTTATAGCTCCTGCTGCCTTAAGAAAGTTCAAAACATCCTTAAAGATCTATCTCATCCTGCGCACTCTTTTTTTGAACTATTACCATCTGGAATACGGTACAGGACAAAAAAACAAGGACAAAGAGGCTGAAAAACAGCTTCTATCCCAGAGCAGTAATTATATTGAATTCTACTGCATAGTGCAATATTAATGCAATATCAGGGGTTTTTAATTGTACAGAGTGTGAAGGATGTGTGTCTGTGTTTTATTTTGTGGTTATAATGTACACTGAAGATAGCATTTAATTTCATTGTACGAGGCGCAATGACAATAAAGTAAACTAAAAACAAAAGGATATGTTGAACTTAAAAATGTATTTTTTTAAAATTCCATATTCTGTAAAGAGTTATTTAGAATGTTGTTCTTCAAAACAAAAATTAAAGAAAAGACACAATCTTATATATTCAGTGCCGTTCCACTGTCAATAAATCCAAATCAGTGAATTTATTTCTGCATAGATACATATGGGAGTGGGATGGCATTAAAGAAAATCCCTCAGATTTTAAAATATTTAATTAACTGAGATAGAGGGAAAATACATATGGTCTTTTATAAGTGAGTAGCTGCTTAGTTTTGTAATTGTTAAATGGATTATTGTACCAACAGTATTTTTAGCTCAATTTAGCTCTATTTAGTGAAGTAAAGATCCCTGGCTTAGACTACAAATAAGTGCTGCCTTTTCTTTTTTTTCTACACGAATACAAATTTGCAAGCTGCCTGGAGAATGCAGAACTGTTGCTAAAAAAAATAAGTGAGAAGCTTGGTTAAAAAAAAAAAGAAAACCAGAAACCATCTACTGCTATAGCCTGTTCTTGTCCAATAGAATGAAAAAACAGGTTCTAGCAACTGAAAAGAAAGTACTGTACGAATGTGGGTATAGCACTGCCCCAAGTTTATTCAAAAGCCTGTTTCTGGGCCTTTCTCAAAATGGGCTTTGTTTGAAAAAAGATGGGGGCAGGGGAGAGATCTCATTGTTCTTTTGAAGCTCTTGTGATTCTGTGCTTTTCTGGATGGCAGCCTGCTCTATTTCCCCATGCCAAGTGGCAACATACAGATGGCACTTGCAGCACATTCTGCTACAAATAATACCGACCACGCCATTCCACGATTTAGAAAAAGAGCACATAATCAGCCCCCATAACTAGAGAATAGAGGGGATTCCTCCTAATAATTTTATAACTAATTATTAAATATTTGCAATACTGCTACAACACTAAACAATATGGCCCAGGCTGGCTCAAACCAGTAGCCCCCACCCGCAATTCCTTGACATCTTGAGACAACCTCAGAAGACATCAGGGGAGTAATTTCCCCATTGAACAGTGAAAAACATCTTGTATCAAAAAGTCAAAGAGAAAAAGACTGTCAAAAAATTACAATTGATAAGAGATTCCCCATCATCACCACCACAACAACTGAATCACTGTAAAATAACATTACAATGGCCAGCTTCTTCTTCTTTAAAGGAAAGATTATTGAAAATACTCAACTTTTCCCAAACTGACAAATGGAGGTGCAGCAAACTCACCGTGTCTCCCATCTGAAGATCGCCACACTTCCTGACTCCAGGATATGATAAACCATCTTGACAGGTGGCTGTGAAAGCCAGGTTAATGTCATCAGGACTGTCCCAGACGGTCAACTCTACTTTTGATCTAATACTCTAGGAAAGAAAGATTAATTAATTGAACTGATTTTTAAAGCACATCTATTGTTTTGTGAGCATAAAGCTGTTTGGATTTCTAATACTTATTCATGATTAAGTAAAAACATATAAACATTGTAAATTAACAAAGAAGCTTTTCTCTCTAATTAAAACTGATAAGCTGTTTTCTGAGAATTTATTTTGGGAAGAGAATATAGTTTCCAGCTATTCAGAAGCTGCCTCAGTATGAAAATATTAGCCACTTCTTTTCTTCATGAAGGCACCATATCACTATACCAGGGAAAGTTGCAATGTTTTAACATAATTTTCATAAAATTTAGAGCATGCAAGTTCTATTTTCAATATTATGCAGCTACGACTTCACACAACTTCTACACCAGCTTAATCGAAATAAATTGAATACATCTACTGTGATAAAGACCTGCTAAAATTATCTGTTCTTGCAGACTAAACTCTCTCAGATTATCCTGGGGGAGTTTCTACAGAATCAAATAAAGTTGGGAATGCTGTCAGAACCCTGTTTGTTCTATAGTCTGTAGAGATATGATACACATAACCATTCATATAAATTATAAATCATATATATAAATTAAATTAAATTACATAGAATCCAGATTTCTAGATATCTGAGATGTTTGGCTCAAGGAAACACTAGAGAAAATGGCTAGATTAATGATGAAAAACAAGAATTCTAACATGGCTACAATGGCTTATTCAAAGACAATGGAGAAACAGTTCCTCTCTGCTGTGATTTCATCAGTCTATCTTTCAGAGTAATTTCAAGCAATTAAAATTCTAAGGGCAAATTGTTTGCAGCAAAATCAACATTTGGTCTCTACATTTTAAGTTATTTGGAAGTGCAGCTGACTGTCCTGTCTTTATAATCAACTGAAAAATAGGGACAAGTTATTTGGTAAAGTGAAGCCAACATTTGGCTAATAAAAGCCGCCAGAATGAGATTGGCTAATTCATACAAATTAATAAATTAATTCTTATAATTAATTTAGGAAGGGCTATATGTTTGCGGTTTACAGGAAGCTACTTTTGGACAAAAGTAATAAACCAATCAATTAATTTGTTCTCTCTCCCACTTTGCCAGTGCTCCTTTCCTGAGTAAAGTCCCAGAACATACATCAGCAAATCAATTCAAGGTTTCTTAGATAATGTAGTTATTGGAATCTACTACATATAGACATGGTTCTGTAGCAGAAATCGTTGAAGGCATCTTGACAGAAGCTGGGAAGTATGATCTATTTTTTTCCCTGGACTCTCTTGTCACCTTTCACAGCATTATTCATATGTCAGGTGCAAGGAACCAGATCCACACATGAAAGGTTCAAGTTGACTACTTTTCTGTATTCTACCTATAGTATAAGAATCACCTCAGACTTCTTGTCTTTTCTTAGGAAGAG
>JANHFJ010001323.1:170322-202836 GCA_032468195.1 Cerberus rynchops | reverse complement strand
GTACTATCGGTTGGGGATTTTAATTGGTTTTAATCAGTTTTAAATGTGTAATTTTAAACTGTTTTAAATTTTTAAATGTTTATAATCAGTTTAATTGGCCATTAATCTAATTAATTTTAATTGTGTTTTAAATTGTTATATATTCATATCTTTTTAGATGGCTGTACACCGCCCCGAGTCCTTCGGGAGAGGGGGCGGTATAGGTTATGATAATAAATAAATAAATAAACTTATTTTCTGTACACATTAATGAAAGGAACAGCCACCTCCCAGTTATTAATTTAATTTGTATAAACATCCTACTTCTAAAAAGATTTATAGAGTGCTTCAAATCAGTGACAAGAACAAAGTAGCAGCAGATTGTGAGATTTGAAAATACCCCCAAATTTTATACTCACTAATTCGACAGACCACTCTGATGTACAACAAAGAAAGTTTATTGAAATGCGTTTGCAAAGGCAGGTCTTCATGACTCTTCCCAAAGTGGATTGAGATTATGAAGCAGCCTGTCATAATTTTGGAAAGACTTTTTATAATTTTCAACAGGATGGACCCTCTTCAAGTCCCTTCTTGGCTCATCTTACTTCATCCTATGTATGTGATACAGCTTAATTATTTACATCAAACATGACAATTTACATCCTGAGATTAACCAAATGTGCTAGCCCCTTATCTCTTTGTTCTTATCATTTGTCTGGTGTATGTGGTTACCTCATTTAACAATTTTGTTAGGCTAACACGTACTAATTTCTCTCTTTCTGTTTGTGGCCCCTGAGCTGAAGTGTGAAATTAGAGTTTTCTTAGTTTCAAACATTTTCAGTAATACATTGTAAAAAAGTAACTTTTCCTCCATTCTCACAAGATTTATTAATAAAACCACAGAGGTAGAAAAGAAAAGAACCAAGGATCTTCATGGGGCAGGAGGGACATTTTTGTGGGAAAATAATAAGAAAAATCCAAATTTGCTGAATTATATTGCTTATACAGTATATAGCGTCTTCAGAATCTCCTCCACCTCCCCACCCACACTTCTATGAATTTAAAGTTTGCTGAAATTTAGAGTTGTCTTTCATTTTTAGGTATCACTCTCTCCAATCACATAAAGGTTCATTATATATACCCCAGTGGTGGGATGCAACAAGTTTTACTACCAGTTTGGTGTGTGCATGCTTCTAAACTGTAAGTATTTCCTTACCGGAGGCAGCCCGGGTGAGTAGGAAGGCTGTGGACAAACAAAACAAAACAAATTGTTCTGCGCAATTCAGCTGAGCTAAAAAAATGGGATATAGGACAGAATAGGGCACGGGCGGGTCGGCATGGCCAAATGTCGCCACTATCGGTTCACTACAACTGGTGCAACCAGACTGAATACCACCAATATACCCATTTGCTAATCCTATTCCCACTTTTAGTAATACTGTAATTCTAATTCTAATTTCTCTTTATCTTTCAGGTCTTTCTCCAACATGTCCCTTGATTTCATCCCCAAATGTCCTTGTCTGTCAGATTAGTTTCCTATATCCTGTTCTCACCAAAATAGCAAGGCAAAATTGTTGTTTCAATGATTCCAGTATTTAGTTGTTCCAAAGACAAATAACTTAGTAAGTAGAGGATTATAGTAATGATGAAAAGATGGCCAACTGATGACAAGCCCAGGGAAGGAGATCTGGAGGGTGTTCACCGGGACTTTTCAAGTTACCAACAGAAGGAACTGGTATTCCTTTAGTCTATATGACTCTCCTGGCTTAGGGAAAGTCCCAGAATTATCCCACAAGATCCTCCAATAAAGCAAAGGTATGCAAGTATTTTCAGGAACTGTGCTTTGAAGCAGTCTGCATGCTGAAAGCTGGGGGAGGTGATGCAATCAGTTCATTGTTGAACAAGCAGCCATTTTCATATTTATTTTTCAAAAGGACACTAAGTTATTCCTTTCATTTCTTAATCTTTTTAAGGACTATTAATCTTTATTAAACTAAAAAAGGCTCTTTAGCCACAGCCTGTTAAAAGGTTAAAGAGGGAGTTAAGATGGAGGAGCAAATTATTAGAGATGCATTTAAAAAATCTTTAAATAAAATCCATCCGTTCATAGATCAGCTATGCTCCAAGAATATTAAAACAGTTTTTAAAAGGGATGTACAGAAGAAAAAAAATATTGTATGAGGGTAACTCGGAGGAAGTGATCTAAATTTAATGAGTTAATTGGAGTTGGAATTTTATTGGTCTGAAAGTGAACATAAAGTATATATGTTAACAGGAACTTTTTAAAAAAGAAGCATTAGAATGTTTTAAAGAAAAATTTAATGTTTTAAAATGGATGAAAAAATATTTTCCACTTTAAGGTTAAAGAATTGAAAAAGTTCAGTGAATTTTGTTAATATAAATGGTGATAGTTTATAAAGATTAAGTACAAATAGAAATACATATTATTTCCACAGCAAGAAAGTTAAAACAGAAATGGTTAAATTGATTGTTTTATTCAAAGAGGAGAATATATTTAATTATGTGGATATCATTCTGGATTTTGTGCTTGTAATAAAAAAAAAGTTTGACTTTGGTTTTGCTGATAATTTGTTGTTGTAGAAATGCCTAGTTATAAACTAATGTGTAAAAGTAAAAACTTGAGGCTGTAATGTTTTACTGCACTAAAAAAGTCAGAGGCCAACACTTTTTCCTTCCTTCTCTTGTACCTCATATTTTCTTTCCCGTTTTTTCCTTCCCTTAATTTCCTATTTTTCTTTGTATTTTATATATTGATAAAACAATAAAAGTCATGAGTAATGGTAATAATTCAGATCACTGATTACGTGGGAAACAAATAGTACATATAAATTCACATACTCCCTTTAAATAAAATAAATATCCATTAAGAATGTACATAAATGTTTTATTTATGATGTTAATGTGGGTCTTCGTTTATACAAAATCTGTTTGGTGAAACCAAATTTGTAGTAAATTAACAATAACAATTCCCAAACAATACCCACAAACAGCACTTCATCAATATTTTAATATTATAATTAAAGCTAAAACTTTAAAACATACATATTAATAAATGCTGTTACTCTCTAACATGCATGCTTGGCTCTTGCAGATATACTCCACTTAAACATAAAAAATGCAGATGCGTCTAAAACTGAAAAAAGTACAAAAATGTCTAACACATCAATGGCTTAAAACAGGAAAGGGGGAAGTGTGCTAAAAGCAACAAAAGAGCAATTAAATTAAATTAAATTGTCAACCAATACCAATTCCATTTTGTGCTACTAACCAGAGACCTATGTTAAGTCTTGACACTGGTGACTTTGGTACCATTAAAGAAACCCTACTTGTAAATGTATATACCCTGTGCGAAGCAGTATATAGTTTAGATATAAAAAAATAACATGGAATAGAATTCAAGAAACTGCAAGGCACTGTTAGTGTGTGTACTGCAAGATTTGTATCATCTTCACTCCTTTCCTCATCCCACCACTATACCTTTCTTCTAACATCCATTAAAAAAAAAAGGAAAAAGGAGAAAAAAACCAGCAAAGAATTCTTCAGAATACTTCCAGAATAATTCAGGAAGCTATAGTCTCAGAGAAAAAAAAAATCCAAAAAGCATGCTTAAGGCAGCACAAATGCACACACACCCTTTGGACCTTGGCATATTGATTGCAATTGAGACAAAGTCGTTTAACTACAACTAAGGAACTACATATACCCAGCAGTAAAGGGATTCGTACATGTGCAAACTACTTTATGAATTCTCGTCAAAGCTGAAACTGCTTACTTAGGGTTAGACTAATATGTTTTATAAGGAGAAAATGTTGGGCATGCTGGTACATAGTCATCTGGGTAATAGTCTCATTATGCAAATCATATTCACTGAGCTCCTTTGTATTTTAGAGAGGGAGTATTCTAAAAATCTCACTTAAAGAGAGAACAAAACAAACAATACTGAAGAGTATTTCAAATTGTTTTCTCACATGTTCATGAAGAAATCCATTTTCTACCAAATTATTCTGAAAAATGCTAACATTTTTTAAAACTGGCCGATGAAAGATAGCAAGATGAATATTCTATATATAAATATTGATTTAGAATAAATAAATAACCATGGTATAGGGGTCTCCAGCTATTTTTTAAAGTCTAAGATTGTTTCACATACCACCTACATACACACATACAAAATTCCTTTTTAGAGTTCTTGGCCGTATGTGGTATCAAGTTTCTTTCTAATAATTGTGTTTCTCTCTGCACAGCAACAGTTGATATCAATATAACTTGAGAACATGCCATCATTCTATTTGTCATTTTACATACAGTGCATATGATGCTCGCTCTTTCCATCTCTCATAGCAGCAAGCAGATTCTGCTACTAGCTATAGCAGCACACCCAGAAGTGGAGAGGAAGAGTTTCAGATATATAAATAGCTAAAAACTATAGTATACTCTACAGTATAGAATTCTATTTATCTGTCAGTATTTAGGTTGACAGTACACCATTATGTTCTATAAGAAATTCACTAAAAAAATAGCTACAAGAACAAAACCAAGACATTCCTTCAAATAGGACAAAAATAAGTGCAAGTGTCTAAAACAAGTAAATTGAAGTAACTCCCATAACCTGTGAAGATTAAAATCACAAACAACTCTTAAATTAAAAAGACTATTTTGCTTTTTAAGCAGTTTTGTAACTATGTTATTAGAGCTCCCAAGAGCAGTATAAATTATTTTAGAGGAAATTCCAAATTTCAAAACAAGCAGTCATGGATACCCCCCCACTTTAGCTTTGAATATGCCTAGGTACGGGAAAATGTTGAAGTGAGCTAAGCTACTATAGAAATAGACTAACAGCACGTGCTACAACTATGGCAGCAATTCATCAAGCATGATCACAGAGAAGCTGCAGCAGTTACCCACCTATAGGTCAGTTAAGTTAAATTCTCCCCATATCAAAACAGACCCAAATGTAACAGGGGTCATGGCTGCTTGTGTCAAGAAAGTAACTAAGTGAACCATTTTTTCTCTCACACATTTGTAATAAAATGCATTGGGATTCATGCCTTCATTAAAGCCACAAGAAGCCAAATTGTGTCTTATCACATTCTGTTGCTTCGTAAAGGTTTGTCCCTTTAATGTTCAATTTATGGAGTATCTGAAATTAAAGTCAGGTGGATTTTAAAATGACTATGTAAACTACATGATTGAAAAGGGAATAGTGCAATCTTTAAATAGATGAAATGCAAATCAATGTACTTCACAGATTGTAATATTGCTGTATTCCAATGCATCAAGTTAACTCTTTCTTCCTCTTATGTCAACTAGAGTAATTTTATTACAAGCTCTGAAGACATTGTATGTGTTTGTGTGTACACACACACACATATATATATACACGAAGAGGCTGAAATTTTACCTATTGTTTGTGACCACATACCATTTCAGGTGTTGATATTTGCAGAGCAGACCTATCAATTCAAACATCCTGGCATAGATCTATATTCCTCCATTACAATAGATTCCAGTGAAAGTGCTCATCCTCTCTCCTTTCTTTTTTCATTTTCACAATGAAGTCTATGCTACCCTGAAAGAACAGCCTCTTTGAGATCTGTTCTGGACACATTAAAAAAATACCATTGTTCTATCAGCTAATTCACGTATCACAACTTGTTTCATTATCTTTATGTGAATTGCTATGCATTTATAGAAACAAGGAGCAAAATATAGCATACTATGAATGGTCAGCTGATTTGAAGCTCCTCCCCAAGTTGTTAGATTATTAACTTCTGCCAAGAACATTCTACCAACTTTCCAAAATTGTTATCATACTGGCTTTTCTTCTTTCCAACTGCCTAATGCTAATTGTAGAATCAAGTGCCACCAGCAGATTGTTTGTATATTCCCTAATATTTGCCTCAATATTTATGGAATAGAAAAATACTCTCATAAAATGAGAATAAGCCATTAAAAAAAGCAACCCTTCACTTTCTATCTTAATGGCATAGAGACAATTTTTTCCCCATTCATAGTGGTGTTTAGCTTGGGTTAATCCATTTCTTTTGTCCTGATCTTCCAAAACCATATTTTTTTCTTACTGCCTTTGGTGTATTTTGCAAAGATCCATCAAAATGAATGGAATCCCAAAGCCTTAAAAGCCAAAGGACATAGGAGACAGCATCAGATTTGGGTATCAGGAAACCTAGTAAAGACTGGCAATAAATACAAACTGTAATGGCATATGGATGACAGGAATGCAAAAGGGGAATACAATTCATCTCCAAATGAACCAGACAGAACTGAACTGATACATTACTTGGGGCTCAGGCTACGATAAAGAAAGTAGGAGAGGCAAAATACACATCTATGTAATTTCTGAACAGAGGGTAGTAAATTAATATTGCTCCTTTCTCTATTGCAGCCAAGTTTATGTTGCTTTGCAAAACAGCAGGAAATGTGTAGGCACTAGATGAAATTGCAGCCTCAAGCTTTAAAATGAAACTAAATTATACACAAACTGTTTCACAATTTACAAAAGCTATTCTGCTCCCGCATGCTGTACAATACATTCAACAAAGGTCTCAGTTTGAGATTAATGAATACTGACGCTTTATCCTAATAAAAATTAAATTCATCTTTGTCTTCTCATACTAGAAGTACCATTCTCAAATAAATACATATAACACTGTAGTTAATTCTGTGCAGCATACCTTATACAAGTAGTGCAACTGTCTGTTCTTCTTTTAGCCTTTCTTCATATTCAAAATTGCTACATTAGCAAAAGCATTCTCAAAGAGTACTGTACATTTTTCTTTCATAGATTATCAACACCTCTAAATCTAATCTATAGTAAAAGTTTCTTTAGAAGAAAATTAGATGTATATACTAAAGAATAATTTAGAAAACCGACTGGTATAAAAATATGCAGTCATTTCTTTTACCATTTAGTTTAGTCGTCTTTCAAAAGACCATTTTAAAATTGCTTTAAAAAAGGATGGGGGGGATATTTGCATCCTTTGTATTTTTCAAAAAAGGAGTATTACAATCCCCTTAGAAAGCAGCTTCAAATAAGTACTGCAAACATATTTCATCTTAAAAATCTGTAATAAAAAGTGGGTGAAAGGTAGATTGACATGTTCTTAAGACAATCACAAGATGAGAGCCCTTGAAGTGCTGCCAGAAGCTGAATAGGTGCTCAGGTATCTTCTTGCTTGCTCAGTCATAATAAGTTGATCTTCTGTCTTCCCATAAACAACAGCTTCCCATTCACAATTCACCTGTTATATATAATCCAGTTAATAATTACATTCAAAATCAAATCAATTAATATCTTAAAGCCAAGGGCTAAAATAACCAAACATTAAAATAAAAAAGCAAGAACTCAACATTTCTCAATTTCACTTAATTACTTAAAAAACTGCCATCTTCAGTCCTATGCTATGAACTAGATATAGGAAAATAGTACTGGTTTCCTGACTAGCCTAAATAAACATGTATAAAATCATGTAAAACACTTTGAATACCAGGATACTGAAGGTGTAACCTTATGCTTGGAACCAGTTATCCTTCCCAACGAAGTTACACGGGCATGTATGTTCAGGCATTGCAAGAGAAGGTCTGTGTATGTCTTCCACAATTTATTCAATCTTTATTATCTAATTTATTTTATTTATTTATTTATTTTTATTTATTTTATTAAATGTATATACCGCCTCTCTCCCAAAAAGGGACTGGGGCGGTGTACAACCAGCTAAAAACAGGACATAGAATAAATAGCAATTAAAACAAATTAAAAAATAAAAATTAGATGGTTGTCAAATTTACTCAGAAATTGGAAGACAGTGGGGATGTAGTATGTATTGCATGTGTACAAAACTATGGAATGCATAAAATGAATTATGCAACCAAGTGAACACTCAGCAACAGTGTTCTAAGGATGTGGTAAGGACATTTCACTGCAACAGCAATTTTTAACTTAAAGCATGTCTCTTAATTTTGAGTCCTGAATATGAAGGAGCAAGCATTTTGCAAACATACGATATTCTAATTCCAAAACCCTTGATTTTTAATACATAATATAAATATTATAATCTACAGATATTATCTTTCAAAGAAAGAGTTAAATATTTAAACTTCTTAAATACTGACTTGAAGAGGTTTTTCTGCTTTAATATTTTTTGAAGTGTATGTATTCAGCTTTTTTTTCCATGCTATATTCAGTTTTGTTGAATTGGAATCTTGTTTCTCTGGAGTTGTGTTATCTTTATTGTCATGTATTTCCAATAATGGTATCATTAGAAGTGATGTAGTATAGATATTCTCTGACTATATAGCAAAAAAAAAAGTTTAATAAAGCAATCTGTATCTTGCTGAAGAATTATAAGTTTATATAGTTAAAGCAGCTTAAGAATAGCATCCTGCAGGCTTGCATATTGAAATTCTGATGTAAAGCTTTACAAGCATTTATTATTCTTTAAAAACTAGCACAAAACGTTAAAAATAGACTTTCATTAATTAAGAGGCTTTCATTTAACTCCAAGAATTCAAAATGTTTAAAATTTTCAGTGAAACTACTCTAGTATCATTAACCTAAAACAGAAATTAAGAGCTTCTGCACTGGAGACAAATTCCTTGTCTGTCTATTCACACTTAGCCAAATAAAGCATTCCATTCCTATTCCATTGTATTCCCTTTCTTAGAGCAAAGCAGACTAGAATATAAGTATAGAACTAGCTACAATAGTACTTGTTCAGCGACCATTCATTCAGCAACCATTCAAAATTATGATGTCACCAAATAAGGAGTCTTACAACCATTCCTAGTAGTTGCAGCTATTGCAACATTATCAGAGTAACATGATTGTGATTTGGGCAGTTAGTAATCAGTCTGCAATTATAACCATCAAGTGTTCTGAAAGTTTGTAAGTGATTGTCTTTTGCAAACTTTATTGCCAGCTTCCAACAAGCAAAGTCAATGGGGAAGTTACAAGAAGTTACAAATATTATCACATGACTATGGAATGCTGCAACTGTCTAGGATTCATCCAATAATGGCAACTGGAACTACTGCAACTGCCATTGTAAGTCAGTGCCATTACGTGCAGTCATGCTTTATGATCACGTTGCTTAGCAATGTAATTGCCAGTCCCAGTTTCCATTTATAAGCAAGGACTACCATTACACTTGCTGAAATAAAAAAAGTTAGGCTAATGCTTATTCTTACAATTACTGATCATTATCATTTTTAGTATCTTTTAGTTCTTTTAAATACCAAAATCATGTTTTCTTGCAGTAATTGTTGACAGGAAAAACAATGGTTAAAGTTCTTGATGCTACAATATATTCTAATCTGTTTCTATTTAATATGAACTATTTGAATTTCTGATATTATGGTACTGACCTGCATATCGGAAACATCATCTTCTGCAAAAAAGGGGTCACCAAGTTCTTCTTTTTCCCAAGAATCCAGGACCAATGATTTCCTGACTTTCTTTACAGAAGTGTTCTATGATCAATATTTTACAGAAAAAGAAGCAATTAAAATTATTTCCATTGTTCCTGGAATTCTAGGGCTACATGCAGTATAATTTACCTCTAGTTTGCATCCTTTGTGGACAGACTCTTCCTCTTCCTTGAAGAATATATCTGTTCCAGTTTCCTCTTTTAAAACCTCTCGAATATCTTCTTCCAAAAGGGCAAGAGGCTGTGACTGAAATTAAATGAGTAAAGTAACAGAAAATAGCAAGTTCATCATTTTTACAGTTACTAAAATCCATTAATATTAAGCTCACATTTATATTTTACACGTTCAACTTTTTAATATTCTGATTAAATTCTCAAGAGCAGGAGGCTAGATTTGATGGTCTAAGTGGCCTCTTCCAATGCTATGTTTCTAAGTATTACACTCTATTCATTAATTAAGTAGGCAGTATTCTAAGCCATAACTAAACTCTGCATTAAATTTTAAATGGTCTAGTTTCAAACTATTTGTGTATCATTTCAAGCCAAAGATTTAAATAAGTGCAGAACCACTGCACAGAACTGTAGTGATTAAAGTACTGGGACCAGTAAAACAAAGTTTTCGTGTCCTCTTGACCTTGGAATACACTGGAAGACTTTGGGCCAATTATTATCTTTTAATCCAAATTACTTAGTAAGTATTTGCAAGTAGTTAAGAAACATAAAATGAGGGAACACCTCAATACAAGTAGTCCTCACTTAACCATAATTGGGACTGGGAATTCTTTTGCTAAGCAACACAATCATTAGATGAAGCATTACATGATTGCAAAGACTTATGATCCCATTTCTGCTGCAACTGTTAAGGGAATGATCCGCAGTTGTTGAGCGAGACACTATGTGACTGCAACTTGTGGTTTTACTGCCAGCTTGTCCATTGAATTTGTTTATTTTATTTAGATTAGCAGTAGAGGGTGCAAATGACAATCACGTTTGTGGGATGCTGCAATGGTTGTAAATGCTCAATGATCATGTGATGGTGATAAGTGCGAGGACCATCCTAAAGTTGCTTTTTCAGTGCCACTGGTCATTAAACAAGGCAGTTTTTAAATGAGCTACCTATAGTAGGTAATAATAGCCGCTATTCAATATTTCACTTAGAGACAATGGTTTTAGAGTATACTATTTTAAAATACAGTTGTTGTTTTAACAAATTACAAATTCTATTTTTACTGTTTTTAGAAATATTCATCTTTTATGATTTTGTTGCCTTTAATGTTGTAAGCTGCTCAGAGTTGCTTCAAAGCAAGATGGGCAGCAAACAAATTTAATTAATACATGTCAAATACATAAAAGACACAAAATGTATTCAAGATATCCATTGTTCAAGCTGTCCTTGCTTGGATTGACTAGTCTGTTACATCTTGAAATTCAGATATTCTTTCTTATATCCAAATTTGGATAAAATTGAGGTTGATAAAATTGAGGTTGTCTGATATACAAGGAGATTAAATGAAGTTTTTAATTTACAGAACCTATAGAAATATAGTAACATAACAGTACAGATACAAACAAAATATTATAACAAGATATTTGACTTTGCAAAAGTAAATTATGTAGTTTTGCTCAACCATCAACTTTTTAATCCTAAAATTAAGTTAGTCACATTACCTAAGGGATATGAATCAAAATGGTACATACCACAATTTTCAGAGGACCATATTTCTTTTCTTGAGCAGCTAAAGCATTCTTAAATGGAGTAGGAGTCCTTGGTGTTGTGCCCAGTAGTGATCTTCTAATAGTAGGTGTCCTAAAACTATATAAAATCCCAAAGATGTATAAGCGATTTTATATGATAATCAAAATAAATTGTTCTGAATGAAAAAGCTTTATCCAGAATGCAGAATCTGTTTTAAGCTTTTACATTTTGGTAGTCATGTTTAGTCCACTTAGATTTACTTCCCTTTTTATTTCCTTTTATTTCAAAAAGCACATTTAATTCCTAATCCATATTAAATTATGTACTTACCCAGCATTTTCCTTTTGATCTTTGGGTGTTACATCTTTATTATGTAGGGGAGTTGTAATAAGAACTTTTTGGCTACAAATTGGAGTTGATGTAAATGGAGTATTTTCAAGATTAAATTGCTCATTTCCAGAACATGTATTGAAGAACTGTATATAAAGCAAGAATATAAATTATACAATTTAACTCCAACTGTTTCATGTCTGCAGTACACTTATGAACAGCTCTATAGCAAGAATTATTCCCTATCTTATATTACAATTAAAGATGTTGTTCCATAGCTAAATAGACACATAAAGGAGACCTTTGTATAAAACCCCACATATTAATATGGTCTACTTGTCATAACATTATATACTTTAAATCAGGGGTCCCCAAACTCTGGCCACTACTGGGCCTTGAGCTGTTTGGAACAAGGCTGTGGAAGGGGTGGGCGAGTGTGCATGCGCATTCCCACTTGCATGAGCACTAGGCAAGTGCCTGCACTCCACTTGCATTTGCCCGCCACCCGCACAGAACCATTCCCTTCCCTCCCCGGCCAGTCCGTAAAGCCAGAAAGGTTGGAGAACTCTGGCTTAAAGACTTGCTTGTATACCACATACAGCATTTTTTCATAAAAACATTAATAATTATTTATATAAAAAGAAATAATTATCCCCAAATATTGTTCACAATCTTAGGACAAAACAATTTGTTTGTAGCAAAATTGGCAATTGTCTTTATAATCGATATGATTTTTTTCATTCTGTGTAGTTCTTTGTCTTTACATTTTCATACTCTTGTTTAAAGCCATGTATAAGATAGGGTGAAAGAATCTACAGTGTACATTATACTGTACACACCATCAACAATGCAGACATCATTTCAGGATATTCAATATATTTTAAGGTGCGCTGTAATCAGAAGAACTAAAATGTTTTATTTTTTTAAAATGGCATTTCTATCTAACTGCTTCCAATGAACTAATAGTTAAATCATTTTCTTATTAAGTAATTTTCTTCATTTTAAACTCTATGTCTGGTGCCCTCCATTATTTGGATATCAGTCTGTAGTTCTTTTCTTTTATTTTAGATTTTATATTATGTTTTTGCTGATGTTTTGTTTTATTTGATATTTTGTCTCTGATTTTATAAATCATTCCGACAGTTTCAGCTAATTGTAAAAAATAAGACATTATACATACTTATCATGCTATTCCCCTTCAGGATAAGCAACATTATGCACAGGATAGAAAGGAGCACAAAATAGTAAGTCAAAGAAATTAAAAACATAATAAAAGGAAATATAGCTAAATCTAGTTTACGTGACCTCAATTTGCTATACCTTCTATCCTTGTAAAACATTCTGGCTTATTACATTTCAAGTTTTCTATTCTTTAAACTTTTCACATTATGCTTTTTGAGGATATCATCTTCTATCCAACCATAATTCTTTGGTCTATTTCTTCTTCTTAACCCATTCATTTTTCCCTCATACTTTTGTTTTGCATTTTGATAAATAGTAAATAAATCTACAAAACATTAGTTGCAATCACTATATTTATTTACCTGAGAAGGAGAAAAAGGTAGTGTTTTCACTGGTGTTTGTTTTAGCATAGTATTGTTGCTAGACAGTCCGTCATTCTGTTCATAGGCTGGTGATTGTCCAGTTCTGATTTTCTTCTTTTTGCGTAAAATTGTAGGAGGAGTACTGAATTTGGCTGCATTTGGAGATCTTGATTCTTCTTCATCACGTATTTTTTTGCCATCAAGTACAACACTTACATTAAACTGGCATTCCATGGCCCCATCATTATGCTGAATACGCATTAATTTAACTGGAGCTTGATTGACAGGTGAAGGAGCCGCATCAGAAAGGTCAAAACTGGTGACATCACTCCATGCTACAGGATCCTCCAATATCAATCAACAGAAAGAAAAATATATACTCACATCTCTTTAAAATAAGTTATTTATCTCCAACTGAACTGAGCATCAATGACTCAGCTATATATTTATCATTTTAATATATAAATACAGATCTTAACTTTAGTTCTAACACATACTTTTAATCCAAATTAATAATCTTACAGATAGTTCTTCTTAACAACCATTCATTCAGTGACCATTCAAAATTACGATGGTTCTGAATGAAAGGACCTATGACCCATGCTTAAAGTTCTGGGTGTAATTTGTGATCTGGAAACTTGCTAACCCCATTCATACTTATGACTGTTTGTCAAGCATCCTGTGATCATGTGATCACCATTTGCAATCTTGCTGCCTTCCTTAGGTCAATGGGGAAGCTAGCAGGAAATGTGCTGCTGACTGTCAAAAGGACATCCTTTGGTTTCTGGCTGAAAAGGTCCATCCCGAAATCTAAGCAGAATTTTGGCATGGAGTGTTTGCAGCACGGTGCATTTGCAGTCAGTCTCCAGAAACTAGAGGACACCCCAGAGGTGGAATCCGACCAGTTTTGCTACCGGTTTGGTGCACGTGCAAGTGCACCAAATGCGCTGCAGCGCAACTCATTAAACCTCTTTTAGAGGCACCAGAGGCAGCAGGGATCATCAGGAAGGCCAAACAATGTGCCAAACAGCTGATTAAGGTAAGTAAGAAAAAAAACGAAGCTCGTATAAGGAAGAATAAGGGCTGGGGTGGGTGCGTGGGGCCAATTTCAAATCACCACTACTGGTTCGGGCGATGTGGTGCAATCTGGCTGAATTTCACTACTGGGACTCCCCCTCATTTCTGTAGGCTGGCTGAAAAAGGTCTATTCCAAAGTCCAAGCAGAATTTTGGCAATAGAGATTTACTATAGATGACCAAGCGCGAAAGGTCAAACACATTATCAGTCATGACTCCCTGCATGCCCACAATAAATCTAAGTCCAGCCCACCTTGAATTCTTTTAACTCCCGCTAATTCCCCTTGTAGTTCAGATTCTTAGAGAGTGCTTAAGCTTGCAATAAATCTTTATACTCATTTGAACTGTCTGAATTTCCTGATTTCCTCAGTTCTTGACATTTACAGTCTCAAAGATGCAGCATAGTTAGACAAGGAGAATAGGGTGCCTTAGAGAGGTGAGGGAAAGGCCTGGAAAAAGCTGCATGACTTTTTCCCCATTCATAAGCTGGAAATCCTGCTTGGATTTTAGCAGGGAACATTTTCAGTCCTAAGCAGAGATACCCGAGCGTCACATACACTGGGCCTCCTAGTCTTCCCCTCACCGAGGCAATTCATGCTCCTTACTGGAGACTCCATCGACTTCAGACCCACAAGACTGCTTAACAACTGGAACTGGGAGTGCAGAGATTGTAGTTGCTGACCAAAGCAGTTACAGCATCTTCACTGCTTCACTCAATGCTCAATGACTGAGATGCCAATCCTAGTTGTATTTATTAAATGAGGACTACCTGTACTTTCTCAGATAATCCAAACAATTCAGATGTTCACTATTTGTGTATTATTTCTTCCAAAGAATTTAATAAAGTTAATATCCCAAGTTCATTGAACAAAATTATCTCTACTAATAATCTTAGTAAACTATTAAAAAATTATAAAATTTCTGATTTATTACATTAATTTTGTTATTAAGACTTACAGACTCAATGAGTTCTAGTGTCTCTGCAAATTCAGGTATGGTCTGTAGAGATGACAGCACTGCATTTGCTTCCACAGCCAAGTATTTGCTAGGTGAAGTTTGCTGATTTATTGAAGCCTGTGTATCATCTATATCATAAAAATCATTTGTTTGCTCCCCAAGGCTATTTAAAGTATTTGCCATGTTATCTTCCATGATGAAGTTTCCAGACCAGTTAGAAAAGTTTCTGGCTTGCTAAGAATACAAAAAATGTTGCTGTTTTACTGAAAATTAAGAATTAAAGATAATTCAAACTCACTATAGAAGATGTATGAGTAATTAAGCTTACTAGCACTTATGTAAATTTTTGGTATAAAAATGGGCAGCAAATCAATATAACAAGATTTTAATTAGTCTGTAATACGCTTACCTGGAAGTAAGCCTTATTTAATAAACTGGCTTATTTCAAAAAAGAAAAAAAAACTACAAAGGATTATGCTGCTGATATAACTATATGGCATATTCTTAAAAGTCACATTATTTTGTCAAAACATGAGTACTTTAGCCTACTTATTAAGTCATCTAAATCAAACATATTTTTGAATCATTTCAAACTGAGCACTCTCACAAGAATAGCAGTTGTATCTAATTTTTAACCTGTCAACAATCTTTATTGTGTTCCAAGAAATCGTGCTGCTAAATTTCAGTGGCAAACTGTCAAAAACTAGAGGTGTTTTATTTTACTATTTTAGGGTATATAATCATTCCTTTAAACCAGAAATAAAAAATAATTATCAAAAGCACCAAACAGAAATCTCCTAGACAGGGCGACACCTACTTGCATGACATCATGGAGTACTTCACCCCACCTGATGTGCCCTTAACTTGACTTTTTTGATGGCTGCTAGCCATCAAAATATTGCTTGCCCTTGCCTAGAGAAGAAAAACTGGCTTAATATTTTTTCCAAATGATAGAGCATGCAATCCTTTAGCCACAAGTTATGCAGAATGATCATCATGCTTCTCTCTCTACACTTGTTTAGCTTTCCCTGAGCCATCAAAGGAGATATAAAAAGGACAGAAAGTAGTATGTATCCCTTTGTTCTAAAAGTCAAATGAAAAATATAAGCAATATTTTAAGCCAAAGTCTACTGTATCTCAGCTGCCCATAGTCCATTTGTTGAGAAGTGAAACATGATTTCTTTACCTAATACTTCAAATACCATTACAGTGTATTTGTTCATTAATTAATTTTAAAGATGTAGAAAGAGTTCATTGCCAATCAGCAAAAATGTTACATTATGCAAGCAGCTCTTACTGAGGACACTCTCTTTCTTCGGATTTCATTTTCAGCTGACATAAGTAGCAATTCAAGTTCTTTAATTTTTTTCTCTTTGTCAGGATCATCATCAAATGGCTGCTAGAATGAACATTGAGAGAGAGAAAAACACATAAAGAGACACAATTACATTTAGGACACATCACTAGGAGATAATTTATAAGGGACATTAGAATGAAATAACAGAACTTTTGTTATAATTAAAATTAACAGGCAGTAAGTAAGTAGTTCTTAATAGTAGAGACACAGCTGGTAACATGTGTTTAAAATAAACTTAGCTATCTAATTTCCAACAATATGCTTCATGGAAATTTCAGAGCAAAGTTGAAATTCCCAGAGTTATAGTTGTCCTTGGTGCTCTCTGAGCTTGGTTGTTTGCTGAAGACATTTCATCCCTGACTAGGTAATATCATCGGAAGTAGGAGGCAGTGGGGTTTGCTTCCTGTTGATACACAGTAGGCTGATTTGCCAATGTTGGTGGAAGCCTTTTATCACAATGATGTAACTGCCCTGAGCATTATCAAACCTGAACTGGCACAGTATTTGAAACTGGACCTGATTATTATCAAAAACAGTATTGTTGATAATAATAATTATTATCAAATAATAATAAACTTATTTGAATAAGTATAAATCAAGAATAAGTATAATAATTACTATTATTCTTTTAATTTACTGTCACATTTTTATCAGGCTATAGGATTAACTTGCAGAATAACAATAAGAAATTAAATAGAATTTGTCAATTTTTAAAATACACATCAATTCTATAGACTGGTGTTGATATAAATATATAGGATGATCATAAGTAATTATTTTATTTCATAATTACTCAATGACAAAATTATTCCTTGAATTCTTAAATACATTATTCTTTAGCAAGATATTACTGAAAACCAATTTCCATCCTATCAAATTGATACATTAAAAAACAAAACAAGCTGAAATTCTGTAGAGGCAAGAAATTTCATACAGTATTTAAAAAAAAATAACTCCCAGATTTATGCACAAGGATTTTATCTGCCATCCAAGATCTGAAATAATTCAGCTGCATTAACATGATTTTTTTTCTATCAAAATAGTTCCATTTCCTTGATGGAAAAAGTGTTCAAATTACTGGACACCATAATATGTCAATCTTTTCAAAATAACTGAGGTTGATTGTATTCCTGGTGATAAGGTCCCTGCTAAAAATATTTTTTCATATGACAATTAAACAGAAATATTTTTCTGCTGTCATCATGATAGCAGAAAAAGAGTAAAAGGTAAATATACCCAACAAATACCTGAATAAAGTTTGAAGGAGCTGCAACATCTAAACAGCTGCTTTCTGTTGAAACATACTGGTATCCTGGCATCTAACAAATTAATAGTTATTTACACAAATATAATCAATTATTTCTACACAATTATTTCTACAGAGTAACTTAAAGATTTAATTTTAGGAAAAAAAATAATTTGAACATGTTTCAAAGAATTACTACTTTGAGACAAAATAAGAATATTAAGATTAACAAAATTGGAAACCAAATATTTTCAGGGCCCCAGTGAAAAAGTATTTTAAGTTAAAAAATAAATCAATTAAAAACAGTGAAGGTATTAAAAATTTTGGATTCTTTCAAGTATCTCACCTAAATTATTTTAAATTATTTGCAGCATGAAGCTCTCATAAACTTTCTCCTATAATTAAAAACATGGCTATAAAAATTGGGAACCTACATGTGTCTGAACTGGTATATAAAACTGATTTTGGGCATGCAGATGATCTGTAGATACACAAGTTTTGTGAGGAAGTTTTGATAAACAAGGGCGTTCTGTCTTGATTCCATCTTGTAAATATCCTTCTTGTTCAACTTTTCTTCGCATAGTAGAGTTCCAATGATTTTTTATTGAGTTGTCAGTCCTAAACAAATAATAGGACATAATCCAAAATCAAGTTCTTCATAGTTACACTAATTTCAGTGGAAAAGAATGAACTTTTTTGCATGAGACAATAAGTGTTTAATAAGTTGTACAATGTCCATAACATAAACATATTATGCATTGCATGGAACTGAAAATTAAGCAAAAAATAAATTACAAATGTTAAAATGCAAAAGTACACTTTTCCAGAATATCCTAAAATAAAATTTCAGTTTAAATGTTTCCAAAAGAGGTATTAAAATGTTATAATATTTTTGTATTTTCCCTTCTCAAAAATGTGAGAAGAAAAATCACAATAATAATATTCTAACAAAGATTTGTACAAGTTAGGAGTGTTTCCTAAATTACGCCCAAATCCTAACCCTTTTCTCACTTTTTAAGTTGTCTTACGACCTTTTTTAGTAGTTAAATATCTTCTTCACTACTATTTGTTTTATTTATCAAATGTGGGCTGATGAAAACTAGGAAAAAGGGTTTTGCTGGGAGAGAGCAGGATAATAGGAATAGGCAATGAGAGGGCTTCATTTTGGGATGAATTAAGATTTGAAGCACTGTTGCTGCCCTAGCAGTAATATAATAAGCCTTGCCAACATTTGCCTAGCATGGGACTTCCTGAAGAAAATGGGCAAAAACACTGTATTCCCAAATTGAAGAATTAATTAAGTTAATTGGGCTGGTTTTCTACCAGAATGAACAGTTATAAGTTCTAACCGGATTAATGGAAATGTATTAGTATATTGTGCAAAAAGGCCACATAATAGCATTATTTTAAATAAACAGACATTTTAAAAACCTTACCTTCCAGGAAGCAGTTTTGCAATTTCAGCCCATCGGTTTCCTAAACGTTTATGAGCTTCATAGATGATTCTGTCTTCCTCTTCCGTCCATGAAGATTTCTTTACCTCTGGATTAAGATGATTATGCCATCTCTCTCGACACTGTTTCCCTATCCTTCCTTTTAAGTGCTTTGCAATCAAAGACCAGCGTTTGGGACCATATTTCTGAACAAGTTCAATCACCTGGAATACAAATTGAATGGCACATTTTCTCCAGCATTGTTTTAAGAAAAAATAACACCCATGTGGAAGAAGCAAAGGATCTCATTCTATTTATTTAATTATTTAGCCACAAAATCATTCTGACTTCCAGTGGCTTACATTTAGGACACTGGTGTTAAGGGAAAGTGGAAAATCATAATACAATGGATGAGATCTCACATAATGCTAAACCAGGATTTTTTATAACATATTTTGTTTAAAAAGCCATTGTGGTTCACATTATTCCATAATAGATTGACTGATCTAAGTACACACACACACACACACACACACACACCTCACATTATGATGTAGAATTATGTAATAAACCAGACATAATATCACATTTAGAAGCTAGCTAGTGGAGTGCAGTATAAAATAGATAATCTAAAGGATAGGATACAGAACATACTTTGAAATAATCTTACAAAACTAAATTAAAACTAAACCCTAACCCTAACCCTTCCAAATATATATTGGTGAAATGAGACATTTCATGTAAGGAAACAGAATATTATATATGTATCTACCCTTTACCTCTGGCATCTCAGGTATGTCCTCAACGTGCCTACAAAGTCATAAAATTTGGCAGATAGCTGTAAGGAAAGGAACGTCTTCTTTATAGAGGCATACCTGACCCAGGCCAAAACATTCCTCTTTTCCCAGATGTCTTTATAACTGCCTATATTATGCACGTTTAATGGCATTTGTGTCTTATATTATCTTCTTTATGCAATTTCTAGTGCTATGCAGTACTTCAGACTTATTTCCAAAAATGTGCTTCAGGATAGGCAATGACATATATACAGCATCAGACTACACCTTGTTAAAGTCACAGAATCCTTTCTGGAAATCCACAGCGTCTCTCCACAACTTCATACAATCCAGAGAAAAGACATGGGTCAGTTTTAAAAAATATACTATAAAATACTATCTTTACAATAGTGAGTACTCCTAAAGAACCTGTTTGGAATTAAACCCAAAATGTTCCATAGCCTTACTATTTATTGTACTTTACTATTTTGTTTTTAACTTATAACTGCAACCCACTTAAGGAACATTTTAAATACTGGTTTTGTCTCTTATTAATATTTTATTTCAAATTATGTTATATTTATTATTATAAATTTATGAATAATGAAGATGCTTAAAAATGTGAAAAAACAAATTATAAAAATAAAATTAATTTGGGAAATCTTTATATATAATTGATTTTATTTAAAAGATATTGCTTTTGCATTTTATTGATTTGGTATATATATTAACATTTCTTTCCAAAAGAAACAATATTAACAATTCCACAAAGGAAGATGTTAATCAATATTTAAATTTTTGAACAATTATAGGCAATAACTACCATATATAATGGAATATAGGAATAAAAGAATATTTATAGCTTAGGGTTGAAATGAGGGGTCATTGGTTCTTGGTGCTCTGTGAGCTTGATGTTTTCTTGCAGACATTTCATTACTGATGAGGTTACCTAGTTTGGCTAATGAAACGTCTGCAAAAAAAAACAACCAAGCTCAAAGTACCAAGGATCCCTCAGAGCATATTAAATAGGAATGCATTCTAATTAAAGGCCAAGCACAGCTCCTAAGCTAAAAAAGAGATGAATTTCTATTTTAAGCAGCAAAAAATATGGATGCAAACATTTATAATGTTCTTATTTATATCCTACTTTGTATTGAACTACATATGGCGAAAGAGGACAATAGATACCTGAATAACAGTACTGTCCTTCCTGAAACAAAATTAGTACTTAGGAGCAATATAAATATAAATCCGATACCCTCTGATCTTCTTCCTTAGTCCAGGGGCCTTTAATAAGTTCTGGATTTAGGACCTTCTGCCATCGATGCTGACACTGAAAATCAGAACGATTCTGCAAAAAATGAAAAGTAATTATTCTCTAATATTCGTATAGTATTTCAATTATAAAACTAGGAATTCTAACAGATGTATAAAGAGAGCTGTCTTTTTTTCTATCTGCTTATTGTTTATTCAGACAATGATGTTGAAACTTCAAAACAGCTGAATACTAAATAAAAAAAACCTAAATCATTTTCCACTTACTTGTAAATGACTAGAAATAAATGTCCAGTCACTTGTACCATGCTGTTCTACTAGCTTTTTAAGTTTTTCATCCTGTAATATATGATAAAAATTTCCATGAATAATTTTTCAATACTAAACCCATTTTTCAACACTAAACCCAAAACTGTATGGAAGATAAGACATGTTACAGTTGTGCTCACCTCATCACGGGTCCATTTTACTCTGTTACAGATCTTTTTTGCCCCTTTTTGTTGTGGTACTTCATAGTCATGATCTGCATAACGAAGTTCATCATCTTCTTCCTCACTGCAAAGTGCAAGCTATTATTAAGTTAACATTGACAGTAAATTTATGCCCATGTCTCACATGCTTTAAAGACTTATTATAGCCAACATTTTAAACTAAAGGTACCGCAAACTTTAAGCATTTGTATGAATTCATACATCTTTACTGACTGAACAGCTAAAGTCTAAGTAAAACTTTAAGAGGCAACCAAACAAAATCCTTTAAATATTAATTAAACATTTATGTAAATAAATTTGCACTTTAAAAATACACAGGATCATAGTAGGCATAATGTGAATGGTATATAGGAATACTATGTTTACACGTCTCTACATTTTTTAAACAGAAAGCAACTTGGGAAGAATGTCCTAATTGGAATATTTCTAAGTTGTCTCTTACATTGTTTTCTCTTTGTGGGCATGCCCAAATTACATCCTCCCCTATTTCACATTGATCTATGTCAAGACCAAACTTTAGTTCTTTCAGGAAAAAGAATAGAGAATTTAAGTATACCCTGAAAGATTACTTTAGTTCCAACAATAACACATTGTGTGCCTGACACCAATTTAAAGCAAATGTATTTGATTATAATATATCATATGTACTACATAGACAATTCTCATACTGGCATAATCAAAGAAAGTTTAGATTTGTTATAAAACCCATGAACTAATGTTCTAAATCTTATTTTGAGAATAAGAAATATGCAATCAATCAATTGATGAGTATGGATCTGGAACAGATCTTGGAGGTCTTTTAGTCTTCATGACATGACTGTTTGATAAAAACTAGTCAGGGCGAGAACCAACCTAGAACTAAGGATAACTTTTCTGACATTGAGAACAATTAATCAATGGAACCAGTTGCCTCCAGAGGTTGTGAGTGCTCCAACACTGGAGATTTTTAAGAACAGATTGAACAATCATTTGTCTGAAATGGTATAGGGTTTCCTGCTTAAACAGAGGGTTGGAGTAGCAGACCTGCAAGGTCCCTTCCAACTCTGTTATTCTGCTTCTATTATTATGAATTGTAAACAGAGGGCAATATGATGCACAAGAAGCTGACATTTTTTTTAGCATTTGTTCTTTCACGTCACTTGACAGGATGTTGCTGTTAAGAAAAAGTCTTGCAATTATTTGTGAAAAGGATAACTGAAGTATGTACTCATTAGCGTATTTAAGCAAAATGCCATAATTAAGTTTTTGACTAATGAAGGTCAAAAACTTGTCCCTCCAATTAAAATTCATCTTTCAATACATTGTTTATAGTGATGGTCATATTGAAATGAGTAATGAGCACTGCTGAGCCATCAAATTCTAAATATAGTACCCCAACAAGAACCGATTTGTTCAATTAGGAATGAAATACATAACCAGTCAGAACATCCAACAAATTTCACATGAAAAAAGTTTCATGAATTGATTAAGGATAACTGGCAGATCACTCAAGGGAAAATTTCTATTAAGAACATTTAGGTCACAGTATTGATACTTTTCAAAATTGGAAGAGTTCTGAAAGAAGGGTTCCTCACATGCTGATTGCAGAAAACCTCAAGAGTTGAAATTTCCCAATTATCATTACCACATTAAAAAAATGAAGAATTTCTTCACAGCAACATGATAGTAAAAAAAACATAGGCCCTTCCTTATAAACAAAAAAGAAGCATTACTGGTAGTTTATGGGATACTATCACAAATCTTAACTATGGAAAAATGTTCAAAATCTGTACTTTGGCAGAAAAACTGATTACAGTTTTGGGCATTGCAAAAAGTATTATTCTACTACAATCTCTTGAATTACGCACCAATATCAAATTAGAGTGTTACACTGCAATATTCAAAATTTTGAAATAATTATTAGTGTTTAGAAGTTTAAGGAAATCTTGCTGCAACTTAATAACCCTAGGCCTCAAAATTCACAAGTCACCCAAGAGGCAATTTAGAAGTTGCAACTCATCATCTTAATCCATCCACCATAGTCCAGAATTGGTGCCATGCAGCTTCCAACTTTTTCCAAAACTGAAAGAACATCTTTAAAATTCTACAATGAAGTTAATTCTATGCAAACATTGCACAGCAGCATTCATTTTCAGAAAAAAGAAAACAAACAAGAGTTTTCACCTTTATATTTCCTTGAGAGCAATCTGCCATCTACTGGCTTCATAGAGAACTATACTAATATTTACCAAGTTAGGTGTTTCATTTACAATTTTTTCATAGTCTTCCTTGCAAATGATTTAAGTGAGATGTAAAGTATTATCATATAAAATGAAGAGCAGACAAATCTTTTTTTCATAGTCTTTTCGCTCAACTCCTTTACCACATCTACTTGTGTCCAGGAAAAAAATCATATTAAAAGAGTATTTCTTAGTCATTAATATTTTCATTTTAAAATCTTCTAGGAAATATATATTGGTAAGATCACAGTCTACAGGACTACTTTATTATTTTTTTCAATTGACCAGAGACAGCAGTCATGACTCCAAATATGGTTGATTTACAATTCCCAACTCTTTCAATCATCTTAGGCCAATTCTAGAATTGAATCAATTTCAATTCTTGATTTGGCAGTTCTCTAGCTGCTTCTGATTGACACAATAGTGGTTTGGATATTGGACATCTGCCATAACTAAACAAAGTTATATAAACTATAATTAAAGTGGATCAATTTCCCATATTATGATCTTCAAAAGCCCATACATTAGTTCTATATCTTCTATTTATTTGGAAATAAGTTCTGCCAATTTCATATGATTTACAAAATTGTATTCGTAATTCATAGCTGACAACAGAAAAAATCCACATAAAGGAGACAAATCATAATGTAAGTAGGAATGTCCTTGAAGGTAGGACTAAAAAATCCATCTAAGATACTGATTGGAACTGGACAAAATAATGACATGTTTATTATATTATATATTTTGGGTTCCACTTTAGGTTCAATTTAAAATCTTAGAATTAACCAATGGAATTCACCAGCAAAAATAAATAAATGACTGAATGAATGAATAATTCATTATAAGAGGCTTCAAGCCAAGTATCCTTGCTTGCTGAAGAATCAGATTGTTGCTTAGTAGCCAGCTGTTTCAATAATTTGGTAAAATGCCTTCTGTTGCTTTATTGTCTTTTTATTACTAATAAACTTTTTGTACCTTGGAACTTTTACTCCTCTGTATATTTTAGTGCTATGTTTTATCATTTTTACCACAGCTTTAGATTGTTCTGTATTTATTATTTTCCTGTTTTTTTCTTTGCACTTAATGTTATTTTTCTTTATGTTTTGTATGCATCCTCAGAGAAATTGATTAAACAAGGAATTTATCCTGCAAATATCTCTGAAAAAATTACAACTTTTAGCTATTTATTTTTCTAATAAACTAGTAGAAAAGCAAGAAACGTTTTCAACATTCAGGCGAAACTGCTTGGTTTATGTGCAAAGTTTTGACTGAGGCCAATACTTTATTGTTCCCTTCTGCAGTCCTTAAATATTATTTTTGCTTACATACTCCCATATTTAAAGAATGTGTAGGAGAAAATTCAGTAAGAACCATACAGGGGATTAGATACATTACTCTCTTTCAGACTCCCTCTCACATACTTTTACTTATACATAAAGAGTGAAAAACGAAAAAATGACATGACTGGATGGCAGGAATATTTTTCGGTACTTATACTTTTTCCGTACAAAAATGTGGTTTGGCATCAAGTGAGGAAATAACCGAATAGGTGACATAGGACCAACTTTTCACCCTGTGTAAAAGCAGCATATAAAGCCATCACTAGAAAGATCCAGGCCGAGGCATTCAGTGAGAACGGGTCAGAGCTGCCGGGACACGTGGAAGCGGCAGCAGAAAACCCCCCGCGATCCGTGGAGAGGAGAGGCGGGCTGGGTCAGAAGTCCACGCCAAGGAGGGCGGCATGGCCCGTTCCGCGGCGGAAAGAGAGGGAAATGCAGAGCCGGGCATGGAGGATGCCAAGGCGGCGAGCGGGAGAGTGTATGGGGCCACTCACCTGCGCGGCCTCTTCGCCATCCTTCGCGTGCACCATAAAGCAAGCAGAAAGGAACGGGGATGGCCCCGCCGACCAGGAGCGCTCGCTCAATCGAAGCCGCCGGGCGATGCCCGACAGGGGAGTCCGGGGAGGGAGGCGCTGCTTTTTTAGCCCCGGCCCCGCCCCGTTCCCCGCACCGGGGGCATGGCCCGACCCCCAGCCAAAAACGGCAGGCGAAAAGATCGGGGACCGAGCGAGCGGGGGGGGCTTGTCCGGCTGCCACTGCTCGGTCCTCCGCCTCGAACGCTTTCCAGAGGCGCCGCCGAGCTCGCGGGGTTTTTGTTGTTGTTTTTTTCCTTTCCCTTTTCGACCCTGCCGCCGAATCTCGCGCCCAGCCTCTGTCCGGAGCCACCGTTTGAATCTGCGCACGCGGACTGACACCCCATTGGCTGCTGCCGAAAGCACGCGACCAAACGGGGGAGCTTGGGCGAGGGAGGAAGGGGAACGGCCAGTGAGAGTAGAAAGGTGGCGGGATACTGGAGAGGTTGGCGAGGGAGGAGGGGCTACTGGCGGGGCTGAAGCTCAAGGGCTGCTGGGAATGCGAGTCCTTGCCTCACCGAGGGCGAGAGAACAGGATAGCTTTTCCACGTGTTTCCAGCGGGCAAGCATATTGCGTTAGTCAATGTGCTGTTTTCTCTTCTTTCTTTTTTTTCCACACACTGTTTTAAAAGAAAACGGTGAGGCACATTTTTGGTTTATTTTCGGATTGGCTTCTTACACTGGCTGTATAAACACAACCGCTCAGTTTTAAAGTGTGTTTTCTCAATAAACCCTAATTTTTATCAGGGAGGATACAAAAGTCTTACAGATCTGAAACACCCGTTTAAAAATCAACAAACTTGGGAAGAAAAGTAAGCCTCCTTCGAGCCGGAATCGAACCAGCGACCTAAGGATTCCCGTGCGAGATCCCGCCTCTACAGTCCTCCGCTCTACCAGCTGAGCTATCGAAGGGACCTGGAATGTGTTGGTTAATGCCCGGCATACAGATGTGCGTTGGCAGTAATGACGTTGAGGATAAAGTTTTAAAATAAGGCCGTGGATAGAGTTTTATCTTTAATCCTTATTCTGTGGTACCTGAAAACATATTTCCTGACGAGAATTATATATCTTCTCTTAAAGCTTCCAACTTTTCAGTTCCAACGTAACGCTGATCAACCACTGAACTGGACCAGATTTGCTTTCCGGAGAGCGTACCACCCTAAATCTAGGCATGTATCCCGAAATAAATAGGCCGGGCTTTAGTTCACCCTTTCCGCGCTTACGACTGGGGGCCGGATAAAGCAGTCGATTTCGCTGTTTGTTTCAAAACTGCGGTACAATTCCCAGATCCAAAATGTACATTTTAAAGAAGACCCGGTTTTTCTCTTTCTAAAAGCAGATCTATAATACAAAAGGTGTATTTTCTAATTTAAAAACCTATGTCTGATTTTCGTTGATATTTAGGAACAAAGATAATTGATATACACGACATACTACCTAAAGACCTATCTGCTGGGACTATTAACATAGGTGGGGACTGCTCTCCAAGAGCGTATTTCTCCTTTAGGGAAATAAAATGTTCTGCTTTTGAATCTTTCTCAGAATATTTCATTCTTCTAGGAGGGGTGGGTGCTAACTTTCTACAGACACAAATGACTTTCTATGTCTGAAATTAGATTTGAAAGCTAATCAAGTATTTTAATATTAATATCCACTGACAAATACATTATTCACAGAAAGTATCTGCTAAAACATGTGAAATAGTTAACCGTTCAGTAAACCTTTCTCCAAATATGTATCTCTGTTACAGTCCTTGACTAACCATAATTGGGATCAGAATTTCTGTTAAGTGAGGCAGTTGTTAAATGAGTCGATTTTACCTTTTTTGCCAGAGTTAAGCGAATCACTGCAGTTACATGAATCACGTCATTGAGTCCAACTTTCCCCATTGACTTTGCTTGTTGGAAGTCAGCTAAGAAAATCACAAATAGTGACCACATGACCCCTGGACACTGCAACCATCCTAAATACATGCCAATTGTCCCAGTTTTGATCACATGACTGTTGGGACACTGCAATGGTCATCAAGTGCAAGGACCAGCTATAAGTGACTTTTTTTCAGTACTGTTGTAACACTGAAGGGTTGCTAAATGAATGTTTGCAAGTCGAGGACTAGCTGTATATTTTTATTTCTTTGGGCTCAGGACAGTATACTAACAAAAATTAAACAGAAGTATTATAAAAAAAAACCCAAACTCTTCCACCCCCAATTTCCACTAACGTTATACAATGATAAATAGCCCCCTTAGCTCAAGAGCCTATAATGTCTTGCATATTCTTCATATGTAGAATGAAGTACTCCATACATTATTACTCAAAGTAGTTAAATTTAAGATCAGTCAAGTATTCTATGGGTGGAAACAATCTAGAAGTTCTTTAGGTACATTTCTCTGAGGAAAAGCACAATATACATCTAGATCAGGGGTGGGCAAACTTTTTGATTCGCGGGCCACAATGGTTTCTAAAATTTGACAGAGGGGCCGGGCCAGGATAGAATGGTGTGTTTGTGTGAACTAATATAAATTGGATGTGGCCCGCGGGCCGTAGTTTGCCCATGTCTGATCTAGATGAACAAATCCATAGGCCCATTTTTTCCCACGCATCAACCCAGTCTCTGAAAAGTTATTCTAATCCATCCAACTTCTTTATGTATACCTCTATGCTCTCCAATCTATAATGTATATGAATTTAAAATAATGCATGTGCTTACATTGTCCAACTAACACAATTCCAAATTAAAATGTCTCTAAATAACTGGCATTCTGAAACAGAAACAACTGAAAAGCCTACTTAGGTGTGAAGTTTGATAGAGATGCATTTCTATTAAATAAAGGGATGCCACTGGCATTATTACTCTCATTCCCCTATACAAAGGAATTTGTCTTGATGAAAGGCATGGAAAGCTGGCCTATAATAATCACCTCAGTAACAGTAACTTGATACAAAGACTAGGAAAAATTTGTTTGGCTTAGATTTTTAATATTGCAATCAAAGAAAATTCAAAATACTGTACAATAAAATGTAATATAATACACTGTTATAATACACTATTATTACATTACAAATTAAAAAAGAAATTAGTACAGCAATCACAAATAAAATTCAAATGTGCTGAATGGCCAGCATTGTGAACATGGTATCATTACTACTCTAGTTTAATTCAATATGTAAAGCACTTGCCATTTTAAAAGATATCCTAAATATATACAGTGCTAATGCTTAATATACATTTTTTAGAAATCCAATTACTTCCAAAAGTGCACTCCTCTCTGGCAATAATCCTCAATAAAATAAAATCTAAAAATATCAATTACAGTTCATTCTTTTGCTACAATCATGGGGGCAAAGCAAGAATTCTGACTTAAAGAATTTTAAATGTAGCACCTTAAAATGTAAAAGACTATGAGATATCAATAAAATTATTGGAAGAAATATTTTTGAATACACAACTCCACCTATCAGGCTATTGATGAAGTTCTAACAAGCATATCAAAATTAATTAAAAGAAAAACCAACATAGATTGAGATCTTATGTGTTGTACACTGAACTGAATATGGATATGGTGGAATAATCATCAAAAACACTTTGCTAGACTACTGTATCATAATTAAATTATTTTCTGATGGGAAAAAATAGTCACTTTGATCTTCAAAAAGCTACATTTTCCATATAGCATTATTAGAATAAAAGTATAACAATGCTCTTGTGTGTTCTTTACTAAAACAGTGAATAGAAAGCATAACTCAGGAAATCCTATATCCTATTTCATATAACATACTGTTGTTTTCAACCAATTGACTAGAATTTTTATTTTTAAAGTTGCAGAAGAAAAATGGAATATAAGAAATATTTTTGTATTTTTTAAAATCAGAATTGTTACTTTTTTCTCTTGTAAATAATGAGGTACAAATCTTCAAAAGTTAAAGAAGACATAGTCCAGCACATAGGATGTTACTTTTAATTGCACATGGTCTATGTTTAAGTTTCCAACAAGTACAGAAATAACAAGGGGATATAATGTATCAAATACATTTACATTTAAATTAAAACCTGCAAAATGCCTTAATGCCAGCAATTTCTAAAATGCATTTTATTTCTATTTGCATTTTTCCTCTGGTAACACAGAGGCTATTCTCTTAGTAAACCAGTATACTGAATACTGCCAAACTTTTGTTGTACTAATATTTATATTATTATTTACAGAGAAAATTGCTTTGCTATTTAATAACAAATTTGTTTAACCTGAAAGGAACAGTAGTCTGACTTCAAAAATCATGATCTTCCAGTTATCAAACTGGATACCATTCCCTTCAAGAAAACTGTGATATAGATATAATTATGCTACTTATTTCTTAAGGAAATTCAGTTCAGACATCATTACTATTTCTTTTGCCAGATCCAACATTTTTCTCCATTAATTATTTTTGTATTTGATTAAATCATGAAACAGGCAATACCATAGCAAGTTATATGAACTTAAGCTTACTGAAATTCAGCAGTTTAGCTGCAACAAGATGCTATTACAGTCAATGGTTTTGAGCATATATTTGTGCAATTTCATTAATTTTGATAGGGATCAGCCTACACTTTGTGTGCACATTTGTAATATTAAACCTTAATATGTAATGTTTACCAAGCATTTACAGATGCAGCAGAAAAATTCACATAGCTCCTAAGTCTTTAATAATTTTTTAAAATTGGGAGTTTCAAAAATTTGTCACACAAAGGAAAAGATACAAAAATGAAGAATGTATTCTCTGCCTAGAAAAAAAAATTAAGAATATTCCCTAAAGAAAAGTTTCTAAGGAAAGAATACTTAACTCTTAGTCAAACAACCAGATTAACATGAAAAAGCTACTTGTGCCTCTCCAGCATCACAACTTATCCTATTCATACATGAATTTTCAGTGATACTGATCAGTTTATTTTCTAGAATCATTATTCTATTTCTTTATTACCAAAAAGTCACTTAACTGTCAAACCATTTTTGCATTCAAATCAATACAAAATTGCCAGTTTTTACTTAATCCTAGAAATGTAAGCCCTATGGAAATGCTAACATTGCCAAAATTTTCTTCACAACAGTTCTAGCACCATAGTTCCAAGCATTATATGACAGAAGCCAGATTTTTTTTAAAGGATATCCAGTGTTGATGTCCTGTTGCTCAGAAAAAGCGTTGCAGCTTTCTTGTTTATATCAGCCAGTTTCTACTCTGTTACATGCTAGTTTTGCAATTTATTATGGACTTAGCCTATGTCAGAAATACTTCTCATCCTATGAATCCCTTATGAATGCACAACTGGTTTTTTGGTGTCATGGCCATTGGTTGTATATTTGCTAGCGGTTTGTAGTAGTTTTCTGATTGTGCAGGCAACTTATTCTGTATGGCCTGGATCAATTTTAAAAGTGTATATTGACATATTTTACTTCTTACAGAGCAAAATTATATATTTAAAATTACTCATTCATGAAAGTGTGGTTTAAAGGCTTGATACACAAATAGTGCAATAGAAGATAACATCTGGAGGATTCCCTCTTAGGAGAAAAGACAAATGTATGTGAATGGATAAGATATTCAAGTGAATTGAGGCAACTGTATCTCTAAGTAACTTTCCCACATAAAAAAATAAGCCTTCCCTTTTGGGGGGTATTTCAACATAGCATTCCTTAGTAATTTTGTGATTGTAACTGCAAAAAGTTTAAAATACTTTAAAAGTACAAGTATTTATATTATAAACTTATAGACAGAAAAAAGTCATATGTGCCCAAGCACTGGATTCAATAACTATGAACTTAAGGTTTATTTCCTATAATTTTCTATATTGTCTTTCACCCTTTCAAGTTTATTTTTATCAGATGTAGTAGTAATAATGCACATAAGTAGAAATATACGAAGAGGCAAAAAGTGCAACATTAGTATCAACATAAACTTCTGCTTTTACCTAAGCAAAATGTCTCTTTCTTAAAATTAGATCTGATGAACATGCTGCTTAAAGTGGATCCAGTTTAAGTAAAGTGGTGTATTACAATAAAAGCTTTAAGTATGTCCTAGATGTCAGAAATTTAAAAGTTTTTATTAATTCACTGAAAAACCCCTGATGAAAGTTCTGTTAAATTTGATTAATCCAACATAGGAAGCATTAATAGGGATCACAGATAATCAACGTCTATTTGTAAAATGTTCCTGAATCAAATCAAATTCTTATTATTCTGTTCTTAAAATGCTTGCATTTTATTGTCTTTGACCATGTAAAAACTATACTATAGCACTTTAGCAACTCAAAACAAAACATACTATCATTTGCTAATAAAGCAAGGAATTATAGCTCAGACATCTTTATTTTATGTTTCTTATATACTATCCTTTACAATTTTAAAGAACTATCAGTAAATTACTTCAGCATTTTGAGTTACCTAACAGATATAAATTTGATTTCAAATGTCAAGTATAAGCAAATGTTGTTTAATGAAATATGGACCAATATCTGACAAACAAGTGCATTGTCAGGTTTTATTTTCACATATCAACCTGAAAAAATCTTAATGATTTCATAGGGGATGGAGGATTAAGACTTTAATGGAATTAAAATTACAAAAAAAGAGAGAGATAACCCACAACTACAGCAGATATTTTTTTCTCAGTGCTTGTTCTAATAACTAATATACAGGTAACTGAGAGCTAACCTGGCAGCAGAATGTCAAATTAAAAGTTACTGTCTATCACATACTTGCTATCATGCAATGCAATATAATCTTT